>JASANB010004708.1:0-42024 GCA_030248155.1 Sabatieria punctata
AAATATTTAATGGTGCTTGCTTTTACTTTAATTAGGTTAATGTGTTTTGTCCTTTTGGTCATCACTGTGACTACGCAGTGACGCTGTCTGCAATTTTGAAATGGACTTCTGAGATCTGTGCTCAAAGAAAAATAACCCTATTTACAGTCATAAAACGCGACTCTGAATGAATCTATTTCAGCTTAGATTTAGATTTTCTGTCAGGTCACCGAAAGGCAGTGATGACAAGTAGATAAATGGGTAGCATCGTGGTATGGGAAACCAAAGGGAGTCTGTGTGCAAGGCCACAGAATACGAGTTCTTCAGCTTTAACTTGCCAGAGATGGACTTACATAAAGTAAGATTATTTATATTCGACTTATTGAATGAAACAATTTTGCGACAAGCAATCGTTTCCAGCATGAGCTGTTGCGCTCAGTTGCTTCATTTTGCCCTTAGAACTGCTTTAATTCCCTTCTGTTATGGTGTAACTTGCGATTTTCCTACTTTCGGGGAGGCGATTTGTGACATTGGAAAACCCGCAAAACTTGGTGTACCTCTGTGTACCGGACCTCCTCACCGTTTCCGTTTTCTGGGGAGGCGATTTGTATACGCGCCAGTTATTGGTAGTTCAGGCAAATCTTTGGTAATATTGAATCGGCGCTGGGGGAATCGGCGCTCGGCGCTAATTTTTATTTGTTGCGTGAACATCTAAAATACTAAGAAGCTCGAAATCTAAATTCTTCTGTTGCGTGAACATCTAAGATACCATAGCCAGCGCGAAATTTAAATTCTAAAAGCATTATTTTCGAAATTTCTCGTTGCGCAAGGATTACCTCACGATAATTTCTGATTTGCAATATACACTGTAAAGAACACTTCAAGGACTCGACCGAATTCAGATGACTCGACCTCTTCAGAAGCCGTAAGTTTCTAATGTCCACATCAGTGAGGGGGATAGACCGATAATAACTTCACAGCTGCCTTAGCTCCACCCTTTTCCGTTCTAGAGGAACGGCTTTTTATCACCTACTAGGCATTTTTCTGTCCGTGCAAGCATTGCAGTCAAGAATTCAGCAAGCGAGATGTCCCGCCTGAGAATGTTGCAATCGTGCACTGGGAGCGATACGAGTTCCGCGAGCAAGGCCGATCAGTTTATTCCAAGAGCACGATGAGACCGGCAGTGATTCACTGATTGTCTCAAATCTCGTTATCCGTATGTATCCTATATGAGCTGTTAACAACCGATCCCACTGCGACCTTGCAAGAAGAACATCGTTTGTACCTCACAGAACAGCTCGGACAAGACAGACAGCTTTCCTTTGCCCCACAAACAGTGGACAAAGTGTGTCTGATACAGTGTAGACACTTACTCTATGCATGTACGTACAGTATTTACATTATGTCGGTCGAATGCTTCTGAATTTTCCAGCGTGGCTTGTTTTGTTGTAACGTACGTACATAGCCATCTACGTATTCTAAGTTCATAAAGTCGCATTTTGTCAACGATTTTGTATGGTAAGGTTAGGTTGCCTCGTACCGAGTGGATCAATCGAAGTTAGAGTGCTCGTATAGGTTAATGATACGCCAACAGTTAAATAACTTTTCTCGCGACCTCTCGTGTGCCATGCTACTGCTGAGCCGCAAGTAAGCAAGCAACGTTTCACTTCTCACACAACAGAATGTGATTCGCCAGAGCAATAGTTTCTGTTCCCTCACACTGATCTAGTACTGGTGAGCTAATAGTGCGTCAACCCTCGCCAACCTTTGTCTTATTTCTAAACAGCCGAAGCTAAGTACTAGCCGTATAAAGGCCGATTCATACTTCTGCCATCATGATCGCACTGGCACTTTTAGCCAGTGGCGTATCCAGGGGGTGTAGGGTGGGTACACCCCCCTTTGCGGCCGTAGGAAGAAAAAATCTGCCAAAAATATAAGAAACTAATGAATTATGTACTAAAACTGTCTATTTTGTGCTCAGAATGCCTTCTAAATGCGTTTTTGAAGGCTAAATTTTCAAAATTTTCTCGCCCTGGTCGGGCAGAAGCCCAACCAGGCCATGATAAACTACTAAAACTTGTAATTTCTGTTAATTTTAAGTTCGGAATGCGTTTTAACGCGTTTTTGAAGGCTAATTTTGCTAAATTTTCTTACCCTGGTTGGGCAGTCGGAGTCGGCAGCGGCCCAACCAGGCACTTTCAAAATTTTACACCCCCCCCCTTTCCAAAATCCTGGATACGCCACTGCTATTTTAGCACGCCCATCCACAACGCCTATTCAGTCGAATTTCTAGTGCACTAATCAGAGTTGGGGCTTAAAAATTGGGGCTTTTAGGTAACTTTTGGAGTACTTTAAGAATCAATGATCGAATTTCATTTTTGAGAAAAAAAATTTTTTCGACCGTTTTTGGGCCCCCTAGCTCGTCTGAAACCCCCTGACCAGTTTTTTTTATTTCAGAATATTGTAGCGCTATCACTTCCCTACAATATGGTATAAAAGGCATTGGCTGCACGGTGGAGCAAGCAGCCCTCTACGTCAAACTTTCAATTCTGGGTCTGAATACTCAGACTCGATCGAATCAGTCAGAGACTGACTCTTAATTTCCGTTCCGATCTCTAATGCACTGTACTATTGGCACTGGTACCACTGGCCGGGGAGGGCTGGAAAGTTGAAAATTCGGGCCAAAAAGGCGGCCCGCGCAGGTCTCTAGCCAGATGTACATAGACGGTGCAGATTCAGTAAGGTACCCAGGGAGTATGCAGGGCGGCGAATGGAGAAAGAAGTCTTAAATTCTGGTTCACTCAAAAACAAGAGAAACCTACAGTAAAATAAGAGAAATTGACCTCCCCTACGATAAGGAATAATATAGGCTAAACTGTCCTCCCGCCAGCACCTTCGAGTGGTATCGGCATTAGACCTAATTCGTAGTACTACAAACTACTAACTACAAACTACATATTTTCGGTGATTATGACGTCATCACGACTACAAATTAACTAAGACTACATAATATTTTGGCTGACTACAAATTGACTACAAACTACTATTTCAGAATTTGCTGATTTGTAGTCAATTTGTAGTCATTTTTCTTGCACATTTTCCGATTTTTTAAGTAATTTTTTATAAATTTAGCCCGCAATCGGCATTTTGAGCTGTCTTGAGCTTACGATAAGCTTACCAAACTGGTGAAAACATACCGAGAAGGAAGATATTTTTATGTAAATTGTTAGAAAGATTGTTTTTCCAATTTCCCCGCTTTTTACCACAATAAATTTTCAAGGAAAGAATACCTCATGATTGACTTTTGTACATTTGTTCGTGCTTTTTATTGCCTTAGTTTTTAAAAGATGTCTAATCATATTTTTAGAAAAATACCAAATGTTCTGCGTTGGAATTCTTTTGAACATTGAATTCCGTCTGTTTCTTTCCAGAAATATTTATTGGAAAAGACGATTTCTTCACAGAAAAACAATTAACAGGCTTCTGGTTACCATTTTTGCAAAGCATTACTATGACTGATTGTTCAATTGACAAAAATTAGCAGTAATATCGAATTTCTGACGTTTGGTAACCTGACTACAAATTGACTACAAACTAAGACTACATATTTTTTGAACCTGAATTTGACAACTACAAACTAAGACTACAAATTATTATCGCGAAAATTTTTAACTACAAACTAAGACTACAAATTGAAATTCTCTGAGGAAATAGGTCTAATCGGCATCACTGAATGTACAGCGCATTTCACTGGGAGGTACACGGTTAATTAACTGCGGCCCACTATTTTCTGGGAACAGACCAAGAATAAAATTTTATACGACAGCACAAACCGATTCAACTTACTCTTTCATCTACCCGTTCTACTCGTCGCAAGGCCAAGCAACCTTCTCCCACTTCTTCTCGTTCATCTTCCACAACTTCTGCTCATACTCTTGATGACAAAGCCGAGCCATGTACCTTTGCTCCTTTCGCTTCACTCATCCCTCCAGTTGCCGCCTCAACCATACATGGGCCGGAAAAATCCGGAGGGGGGGGTGGGGGGGTTGAGACCTCGGGGGGGGGGGTCCCCCCCTCGAAAAAAGGCCAAAAAACGTCTATTTTGCCTTAAATAAGCGAAATTTTCTCCCTCCGGGAGGGGGGGTGGAAGGCCGAGGGGGTGGTATGGACGGCCGAGGGGGGGTATGGCCGGCCGAGGGGGAGGGGTATACCCCCCCCCTTACCCCCCCGGCCCATGTATGGCCTCAACCCTTCCAATCACTACTCCTTCTTCATCTCTCACTACAGCCGGTCTCCTACAACTTCTCCGCGAACAACAACAGCGCTTTGATGAACAGCAGCGTCACCAAGAAACACAACAAGAACGACGTGATGAAGAGCCAAGACGACGTGATGAAGAACGCCAGCGTCAACAAGAACAGCAGCAGAAACAGCAGAATGCTCTTCTTCAACTCCTGCAACAACAAGAACAAAACAAGGACATCGCTGACCGTTATGAACGCCTTCTCGCCACATTCCAAGAGCTGCTGCTCAACCCCGTCTCGCCGTCTCTCTTCCGCGTCCCACTATCTACTGTTTCGATCAATCGGCTAACGACGTCTCCTTTGCTCATTGGTCTGCTGACGTCACCTCCTTCGTGTAACAATTTCGTCTCCCGTGGCGTAGATTGTTGGAAGATGCCCTCGATTCGATCCTCCTGCTCGACAACAGTTCCATTCGCTTTCCGATGCTCAGACTACTACTTTCTCTTCTTCTCAGACTTCTTACTCAGACCGCGCTTTCTCATCTCGAGCCCCTGGCCCTCCGACAACCAGCTGAATAATAATTTTTCAAATTCGGTGTGAATTCTCTGTTTCTGACAGTACGTATTGTACATACAGGCGTGCACGAGGATGGGTGCGAACATGCACCAGGGTCCCTTAGTTAGAAAGGCCAACCCCATTGTAGAAGTTTATAGAACTTCCGAACCTAAAATAGAAGTATTATGTACGTAGTAGCAAGCAGCTCCAGAACAAGCCGTATTCATGTAACAGAGAGGGTGATGGGTGTCTGCCACCACCCTAAGTAAATTTTTAGCAAATTTTTGCGATATTTTATTTTTTCAAATACTAAAATTGGTAAAATTGCTTGTAATACAGCCATTTAGCTGTAATTGAGCCCAAATTAACGTTTGTTTATTTACGATATTTAGCTGAAAATTCCGATTTTTTGCGGTTTTTTAGCATTTTAGTACCAACCACCTCCCACCTGTCGGCGGATGACCTGTTGCATGTATGTGACAAATTTGAAAAGAAACCATTAATTTTTAGCTTAAAATTCGCTAATTTCGCTGAAAAGAACCACCCTCCTTGGCTCGGACCCGTTACATGTATGGTTTTTTGAGATATGATAGAGATCATTAAATGTAAAGATTTAACAGCACTGTACCGGATTTGGCGTCTTGACTGGCATGCGACTGAATGGCCAAATTTTCGTCGCTCCCATAAGTTGTTGATGAACATATTAGTCACGTGATGCGTTCAGGCTCAGCTCAATCAACCCTTATCCACCACCATAGCACCGTCGAGGTCGACCTCTCAATCGGACTGGTGGGGAAAAACAGCCGCATATGTCGGCAGCCGCCGGTATTTAAACGCGGGGTAATATCGAATCGGCGCAAAGGTAATCGGCGCAAAGCGCAAATTTACGGTACCAGCGCTAATGCGGGAAAACTTTACATGTGCGTTCAGTCGTTCAGTACCAAAATTTACATTGGAGGAAGCCCGTTCCCCACCCGCCAACCACCCTGACTTTATTAAAGCCTTGGTTTTAGCTTAGGCCTAGGTTCAATCTTAGCTTTTCAGGTTAAAAATGGCTATTTCTTCGTGGGTGGAGGAATGGACCGGGAATCATTTACAGTACATTAAAGCTTTGAACTGGTTAGTAGTCTAACTTAGCTTCTTGTTTGGAAGGTAACGCGAACGTAAAAAAAGTACTGCTGGGCTGGGATAGTGCTGACATAATATTATTATAATAATTATAATCTCACCAGCAATCTGAGAGCACAGAAACTGGTGCTGCGGCGGCGAACCACATTTCTTATTTGCGAATCTAGAGAGTTATTTATTCTGTGTATTCTGTACGTTACGTTGTTACTTACACGGGAGCGGACGCTTTTAGACACGCCAGGCTTACCGCTTCAGAATCAAGGAAATCAAACATCGCTAGCAAACGAGTTGCATACTTTAACTTCAAAACAATTTCCAAGGCGTATTCACAGTACATCGTTCGCTGTTCTGTTTTATTGGTCGTATAGTCTAGTCTGTAATAGCGATCCGCGCGCCTGTCACTCTGACTTCTCTCTTGGCTACGAATACGAATACCAAAATCAGCTGTGAAATTTGCAAACCATTTTTCATGTACGGCTCTGCCTTATTAATCCAGGCAATTTAGAACCGCCCGAATTTGCTATGATTAGACCGGGGACCGAGAATGTTAACTTTTACCAACTTATGAAAACCACACTTACGTTGTTGCCGCAGTAGCTTTGTTAGGCATGCTAGTCACCGTCCCAGCATAATTATGATCGACGCCGACTTCGTCTTCAACGAACGGTACCGTTTCGTTCATCTTTATTTCATTTACAAATGTTAAAATGCCGTTCCTCTAGGACGGAAATGGGTGGAGCTAATGTATCTGAAGCTATTCTCGGCCTATACCCAGAGTGATGTGGGCAACGAAACTTATGGATTCCAGAGTGGTATTAAACTTGAAATATTAACTTGAGTAATTAACAACAATTAATAGTAATTAATAAAATAATTAATGTATTAACTTGAGTCCTTGAAGGTTAAATACAGTGCATATTGCGAATGAGAAATGGTCCTGAGACAATCATCATTTATGGAACGACAAATTAAGAAAAGAGGACGATAGAATTTAAATTTTGCGGGCTACAGTATCTTAGATGTTCACGCTACCACTGAAAAATTTGCGCCACTTCGCGCTTTGCGCCGATTAACTTTGCGCCGATTCGATATTACCAAACGCGGGCTTGTAGGAAGGGGAGGAGGCCCATTCCCCCCCCCACCCGGCGCTGCCGCGGCCGGCTTACGGTATGCGCTATCTGCTCTATGTTTGGTGTGAAAATATATTTTTCTTCGCCTCCGCTGAGGTTTTTGAGAGGTCAGAAATTATTTTATATTTGGAAAATGCGTCTCTAAGAGTTCTTTTATGTTTCTAAAACAGGCTCTCGGGAGCGTGCCTATACTGATGCGTCCATCTAGGGGTATTTTTATGTTTTTAAAACAGGGCCTCTGGAGCGTTCCTATACCGATGCGTCCCCTAGGGGTGCTTTTTTGTTTTTAAAACAGGCCCTCCCGAGCGTTCCTATACCGATGCGTCCCCTAGGGGTATTTTTATGCTTTTAAAACAGGGCCTCTGGAGCGTTCCTACACCGATGCGTCCCCTAGGGGTATTTTTATGTTTTTAAAACAGGGCCTCTGGAGCGTTCCTATACCGATGCGTCCCCTAGGGGTATTTTTATGTTTTTAAAACAGGGCCTCTGGAGCGTTCCTACACCGATGCGTCCCCTAGGGGTACTTTTATGTTTTTAAAACAGGCCCTCCAGAGCGTGCCTATACTGATGCGTCTGTAGGGGTACTTTTATATTTGGAAAATTGTCAGGCCCAGACCCAACCCAGGCCTCCAAAAGTCGGTGACGGTAAATACGTAAATGGGAACCGAACTGGAGCTGCCGTTGCACCGTACCTAATAACAGCAAAGGGGAGGGATGTTTGCACTTGCAGGCAGGTATTCTGAAAATACGTAATTGGCATACCGGGTATCGGTATTTATAAAAATTGCAACTACTTGGAGATTTAAGCTGTTCTGTTTTAGTGCTTTTACTACCACTTCTCTGCGAAGTCGTTTAAACTTCGCGCGCTTTGTGTTGTTTCACATGTAGCAATATTACAGTAACCCGCCGCGGCAGCGCCGGGTGGGGGGGGGGAATGGGCCGGGAATCGGAGGAAGAACCCCAGTGCGCGGTCCGATGAAGCTGACGGCGGTGGTACGACGGTGTGTTGACGCTACCTCTTAGGTTTTGCCCTTTTTTACGTTTCTTTATTGGATGGAGTTTCTTTTTTTTGTTTATAATTGTGGGATGGTTAAAAACTGATGAAGTGAAGTATTTATTTAGGGATGGGACCGATTTGAAAATAACTACCGTTATCGTGTATAGCATTTTCGATACCATATATACAATAATACCGAATATAGGGTAAGCCAGGATTAGAGATGCAACCGTAATCCGGTATTTATTATCCGGTATATACCGGATAATCCGGTATTTTCTAGCTCACAAACACTATCCAGTATCCGCTATCCGGTATTTTCTACGTATTATCTGGTTAAAATACCGAATAATCCGGTATTTTTTCAGATCCGAAGCACGGCATTCTTACAACAGGGGGCCCCTAATTAAAACAAGGCGGCCAGCGGCGGCCCGGCCGTACCGCGGCGTTATTAAAGCAGCGGCCGGCCGGGCGCGGATTTAATAGCGAACGGACGACTCCAAGAGAGGGAACTTTATTCCGGCACAACAACTGACACAAATAACAATGCTTCAACAGCACACAACATATATACAATATAGCGCACAAATGTACATAACATTCAATAGTTCTGCGGATACTGAGCTTTTATCTGATCCAAAATATCTAGCGGCGTCTCCGAATGAACCGAACGCCACCAGAAGGACGCAAAATGAGATTCAAACAGCTGAGGTGACGTGCCTTTAGACTTTTTCAACAGCTCGGTTTTTACGTGCGTCCACTTAGACTCGATTCGCTGCGTGTGCACCCCAGTTCGAGGATCTACGAAGTTCCCGTATGTAGTTGAACCAGTCAACTACAGTAGACGGACTTATCGGGAAGTCGGCAATGTCATACAGACAGTCAACAGTTTGCGCGATGGTGAACTTTTTCGACCAGCACCAAACAAGGTTGATCACATGCCCATACTGTAGCTTGGTGTTAGGGCGACCAAGGGAATCAGAAACAGCGAAAAACGTTTTGATCGGGTTTTGAAGTTGTTGACCATTGACATTTGGCAGTAGAACGCCGGCACCATTTGCAGCCGATCTTCGGACCTTACAGAGCGTGCAACGTATGTATGGGCGGTTACCTTTGTCAGCTCTGGCATAGCTGTACAGCATAACTTCGCAGCCGGCTGTGAAGGTACACGGTCCGAACTTGGGCTTGACTGTATTTCGGCCTCTGCCAGCAGCGGGAGCAGCGGCGGGCACCACCTCTTGCGGAAGTAAGCCGCGAAACGGCGAAACGGCGGCGCGCTACCAGAACTGGTCTTGGAGCTGCCACAACAACAGCGATGAGGAGGACTACTGCCATCTCTTCTCTGGTGTCTTATATAGTGCGGTATCTAGCCCGATGTCAGATTACTTTGAATTACTATCGGCTTAGTGTAGTGCATTGTTTGCAGTACAAGTGAACGACTGTTTATTTCTTTACAAGCGCCTTCAAAAGCACAGTCCCTGAGGGCATCAGATAAGAACTGAACGCGTTACTGAACAGTGTACAGTGTTTAATCTGCCCGCGCGGCCGGCTAAAATCGCGCTCGGCCGGCCGCTGCTTTAATAAGGCCGCGGTACGGCCGGGCCACCGCTGGCCGCCGTGTTTTAATTAGGGGCCCCCTGTTGTAAGAATGCCCCGAAGCACTATCCGGTATCCGGTACCCGGTATTTTTCTTTACGGTTGCACCTCTAGCCAGGATAGGGTAAACCGGGGCTACTTTGAAGTTTGAACGATTAGCGTTTTTTTAAAATTTCAAGCGTATGGATTCAGGTGTTAAGACAAGCTAAGAATGTTGTACGCTTAACCAAAGATGGGTGTGACCAAGTTCTTTTAACAAACACATGGGTGTTCAAAGTAGCCCCCCGATGCGGGTTTTAAGATGCGATTTTAAGCTGATAAATAGCATTTTTTAGCTAAAAACAAACAAAAAATAAATAAGGCTTCCAAAACACCGATTTCCCTTAACACCAACAGTGGAAACACCAGATTCGGTTTCCAAAGGCTTTATAAGCGAATTTTAAGCTAAAAAGTATAATTCCGTATAACGAAAACTACCGTCAAATACAGTATACCGTACCATCCTTAGATTAGAAGTGTTGTCTGGCATGTTCGGAGAGAAAGCGCTGGAGTTGGTGAAAGAGCTGAAGAGATCTCCCGACGAACTGCCTCCCTATAATGTACGGTGCGCGTGTTGTTTCTATGCATGCAGCGGTCTTTGACAGACAGACTGACTGACTGACTGTTTGCAGGACGAGCGAGTGCGGCAAGTGTTGGAGGAAGTGAAGGCTTTATTTGAAGAGAACCAGAAAGACGTGTAGGTTTAGTTGTTTGCTTACTCCCTCCTCACATCACACGCACAGCACATTGGGCACGTCTGCTTTTGGTTGATCTGCTGATCGATCTTTATCTGCCTAGCATAGTCAGGGGAACAAAATTTGTAGCTACATAAACTACATCGTTTCTTAAAATTGGAAACATTTCTTTGGTTTTGATTAAATGAAAGGAAGCATATCAGCTTGCCACATAGGCCTACTGGCTCAGTAACATTGTGTTTAGTCTGAGTAAAGCAGAAATGTAACAGTTGCGGGGCAGGGCGGCTTGGCCTCGATGTGGTTCCCTTGCAGTGGTGAGGCTACTTGGGTAAACCCCACTGCATAAAGTAATTATGACGCAAACGAACCGTTCTAACTCTAATCTGAGTTTTGATTGCAAAAGTTCAGGAATGCAACAGTGGGCGGTGCGACTGGGTTGTACCCTAGAATAGAAGCCAGACATGCAGCGATCGAGCGGAACAGAAGGTGTTTGCTGGCCTACACCTACAATCGGATGGAGCGACTCAAACAACTCAGGTGGACAATGTCGGGTGTGCTCCCCACGGACATCAAGGTATCCGTTCTGTCCTTTAGCTGATGGTTGTAGACAGACATGGGCTAGCATTTCGGCTGTGGGGGTTTCAATTCCTGAAGTGGGGCTGAGGGGGGTAGGAGCGCCTGAGGGTTGGCTGAGGGGGTGGTAAGCTAAAAAGTCCAAGTTTTTACTAAAATCAAGGGTTTTTTGCTTATTTTTCATTAAAATAAGCCTAAATAAGCTATTGCGAGCTCATTTACACCTTATCCAGGCATATTTTTATCATATTTTCTATATAAAATTCTTCCGAAAAATTCCTGAGGGGGTAGCGGTCGGCTGAGGGGGGGGAAGTCAGCCTGAGGGGGGGCCAACCCCCCTCAGCCCCCCCTTTGCCCATGTCTGGTTGTAGAGAAGCGTCTAATCATGTGTCTTTTCCTCATGTAGTGGTTTAAAGTCATTTTCGTGCCCATTTTTCTTGATTTCAAGCGTAAAATTCCTTTCGGCAATCTTCCCATAGTTTCCACACCCCCGGGCTCTAAGTTGAAACGCCTGCACACTTGCAAGACTTTTTCTCTTCTACTACTTTGAAAACGATTTATTAACCAAATCTTTACTGCTTACATTTGATTTTGCCGCCACCGCTGCAATATACTGTAACGGGACGGAACGGTCAGTTTAATAAGTTGGCCGGGACGAAACGGTCGGGACAAGCAGCAAAGGGACGAAGCGTCCTACAACCTGTTCCATTATTATTCGAGACAAAAAATGGCGACTTGCAGGTGAATCTGTCCGAAAATGAGTTGACCTTCTTCCAAGAATACAACCGCGTTCTGGCCAGCTACATGCAGTCGTTGGGCGAGGGCACCGGCCTCGATCTCACAGTCAACACCAAACCACCCAAGTCTCTGCAGATCGAAGTAAACTTTGGACCGGTCTGCAATCTTAGGCCCGTATGCCCGGTACTCTTGTTTAGGAAAGATGTAGTAGCTATTTGTGAAGCCTGGAATTTATAAATGATCCATCGTGACAGCGAATCCTTACGGATGAATTACAATTTTTCTAGGTGCACTGTGTTCAAGATTATGGGGAACTTGAAACATCGGATGGTGTGATCGTTGTTCTGAAACGAGGAACCAGAGTAGGTTCTTGCGTTTTTTGAAAATTGATCAAATGGACATTTCTGATTTCAGCACTGCCTCCCGCGTTCAGACTGTGAACCTCTAATTCGCCAGGGATTTCTTGAACATGTTGCATAAATAATTCTTACTTGTGCTTGGCTCACCTGTATAAATTGTTTATTCTGTCTCTTTCTAGCTGACTTACTGAAGTTTAATCTTTGTTCGTATTTTGTTATTATACTGCTATTATCGGTCTCGCATTTCCGTTTTTCATTATCGCTGTCGTAATGAAGCGCTTTAAAATGTATTCACTTAAGTCGAAAAAAATGTTGGTCGCTGACATTTCTGTTGGGCCGACATTTGCTTTGCTTCATGTTGAAATGTCAGGTACAGAAACGGCATAAACTATCCAACATAATTCTAGTTGTTTTGCACTAAAGCGTATCATTTGGACATTCTTACCGCTGAATATTTAGCAAAAAGGCCACCGACAATAAGTTGTTCGATTT
The DNA here is from genome assembly GCA_030248155.1 of Sabatieria punctata. Taxonomy (NCBI): domain Eukaryota; kingdom Metazoa; phylum Nematoda; class Chromadorea; order Araeolaimida; family Comesomatidae; genus Sabatieria; species Sabatieria punctata. Next base: position 12,526 of record JASANB010004708.1, read on the forward strand.
ATTGAAGACTGCTTTTGTTGAGTTTTGCGTTCATGCTTTAAACATGTCGGCCTAACGAAAATATGGGCTGCCGACTTTAATCGACACAAGTCTGAATACTCGTTAACGTTTTGTTTGAAAAGGGTTAGTAATGATCTGCAGCCTTGATTTGTACTCACTTCTTTTCGCTCATTTAAACAGCGTTGTCTCTCCAATAGGTTATATGGATGGCGTTCTCAAATCGTAAGCTGATACGAGAAGAACGAAAGCGGAAAAAGCAGGAAGCAGAATTGAGTCTGTTCACTAGTCATGGGCGCCAGTCGTTAACTATGAATAGCACAGACGAAGATTCCGGTAGGCAGAGCATATACTTGCTTACATTTCTAGTAAAACTTTGACTTTTCAGTCGGTGCTGAATTGAAGCGCATCAAAAGTGAAGTTTGTCCGGCGCCGCAACTGTTCCTCACTATGCACAAGATGCGAGGTGGCATGCTGTCCCCTAGCCCTACTTAGTCAATCCAAGTCTAAACTGAAGTGTACGCATCTTCAGGCAGAACAGTGACAGCTGCTGACTTACAAGCCTTGTTGCTGTCGTGTGTGTTGGGAGGTGGCGCTGCCCCCAGGAAACCCAGATGGTGCACCGTGAAAACGTGGAAAAATGTTACTCAGGCCGTTCTGGTTGTGGTTCGCCTTAATGAGAAGGTATGATGACCCTTGATGAATAGCCCTTTTGGCAGACTATTTAGCAACGTCTTTTATTCTGCCACGCCAAACAAATTTCTGACTGACCAACCGACCGACCGACGCGTTCTATGTTGCATGCATGGGTCGGAATGAAGAAACTACTAGAAAGTGTTTCAGGAGTTCGATCTATCCAACTACAGTTTCCTGAGCAGATCGTTTGCGAATCGGGTAGTGATCGATGCCAAAACTGACACTTTCTGGAACTCACTGCTGCTTAGTGTGCCGTTGCCTTTCAAGGAAATAATCAGAGAGAAGCTAAAGGTTTCTTTTAAGATCTGTCACGTCAGTCTAGCTGGGTTCCAACGCCACTGTTCTTAGACGAGCGGCGAGCCGAGTCTGAAAGCAGAAGGAGAGAGTTGCAGCAAGACAGACCTGCTGCTGAGTTGCTCGGAGCAGCTGGAGAACGGATATCCTGTGAGCGCCGGCCACTCCTCCACCGATTCGTGTCAGTTTGTAATGAGCAAGCCGTTCTACACCAGAGTCACCAGCCAGAGTCCGCTCTACTTTGTTGACTGCGAAATGTGTCTCACCGCCCCGCAGACGCACGAACTCACCCGCATCTCAGTGGTGAGACACAAACTCCATCTACCTATACTATTACTGACTGCCATACATGTAACAGGTCGTCCGGTGACCGGGGTTGGGGCTCTGAGCTCAAACTCCGGCGGAGGCGAGGGTGCTAAAAATCGATCAATAACTGCCTGACTGCAGTATCGGTTTAGATACAGTTAAAAACCTTAAAGCAAGTTCAGAAATTTTCGAGAAAGAAATTGCAAAAAAAAAGTGAAGCAAATCTTGAGTCCTTGATTAATGGATTGCCTTAAAGCACCTTCTTACTATGTACTTCTATGGTTAGGTGGATCGTTAAGGTGCCACTAACTAACTTCCTTCGCCATCAATGGTTTTACCATTCTATTTCTATGGCACCGGTACCGTGAAGCAGGACTATTAGGCGACGCCGATTAGGCGATTTAGCGGTACTATTAGGCGATGGCACTATTAGGCGACAGGGATAATTTTTCTATAAGTCCATGCAGAAACATAGGTTACCACTAAAACATAGCAGAACAATGCAAACAGCACAACAGCAATTAAAACAAAGCATAACAAAAATAGCAAACCAATTTCAAGGACTCATTTAAAAAATAAGTGCAACACCATGGATGGATAAATTCAAACTCACTGAGCATTCATTAAGTAGAGTATCGGGATTTCTGCACATGTCGCCATACATGGGCCGACCCACACCCCAACTTGGGATCGACCCCACCTGAATCAGACTTTTGTTCCTGACCCACACACCAAAATCGCCGCGACCTGCCAAACCGGCAGGCCTACCCCAAAATTTTCGAATTTTGACTACCGACATCCCATTTTTCCGGCCCATGTACGTATGCATGTGGCAGAACATTTTATAATGCGCCAGATGGATGGACGCGCCGCATCAAATTCTCGCTGCGAAAATCTGTGAACTGCTTCCACAAAGTTATTGGTGCGATCGTCTGCATCCAGTGTGTTAATGAACATAGCAACCGGAAAAATAGGTCGCGACCTGACGGTCGCTCACGTGCTCGACGCAAGCTGGGGAATAGGGTAAATGCGAGAATCTGAGTTAGAAACAATCAAGGCAGGTGGCTTGTTTAGCTATAAGTTAACGAGTTATAAGATTAACGAGACAAGATTTTAGTGCCACTTAGCCATGCATAGTTAAAAATAGCGCATTTTAGGCTTACAGCTGAACATTGCCCTTGACCCTTCCTTGACTGATTCGGAAGGGCCGCCTAATTTGTACTATAATCTATTAATGTTTTTTGTCGCCTAATAGTACCATCGCCTAATAGGCGTCGCCTAATAATACCGTACCGCCGGTACCGATGGTACTGGTGTTCCGGTACTGTACCGTACGCCGTCAAAGTCAGGTGCCTGGACGTAAGATTGTTGTTAAACGAGGTAGCTTGCTTGTAGCCTAGGTTTCAGATAGACGAAGACGGCTGTGTCTTGCTGGATTCACTGGTTAAACCGAGGCGCCCAGTCACCGACTATCTGACGCGTTTTAGCGGTGTTACACGTGAAATGCTCAAAAACGTCGATACACGACTTGAGGTACGTGCGTACTAGACAGTTGCGTAGTTTTATAGTCAGCGCATTCGCTGATCTTGTTCATATACGTAGGTTGCCCACCTACCGTTGTAGTCGGCACCGTAGGACTGGTTAAGTAATGCTTCTAAAAATGATAATAAATATTCTGCTGACCCAGTCGTATGTATTGATGGTGCACGCGTAGGCTGCAGCCTGTACTGGCCAGACAGGTGTCACAGTTGTTTTAGGACGTTCAATCGGCAGTGCAGCGAATTCTGCCCACCGACGCCGTTCTCTGTGGTCATTCGTTAAACTTTGATCTCAATGCCGTGCAGATGTGTCATCCGTACGTCATTCATTATATCTTTCTATAGGTCTATCCATACTCGTGTAGAAAAAGTCGCCTGGCCACTTTTCTGTAGGGCAACACGTGTCTAATACACGCATCACCAGCACGCCGCGCCACAACTTCAGCCTGCAACAAAGCCTGGAAGATGTCGTGTGGCGCGTACATGGGCCGGAAAAATAGGTTGGGGTAGTCAAAATCCGAGAATTTGGGCGAGGTCGCGGCGATTTTTGTGGGTAGGTCCAGGAACAAAACTCTGCTTAAAGGTGGGTTGGTGGGGTGGTTTGGGGGTCGACCATACATGTAACAGGTCATCCGCCGATGGGGGGAGGTGGGGTTGGGGGGGTCTGGCGCCGGCCCGGGGGGGTCTGAGCCAAAATTTTGGGGGAGGGGGGTGGGCACTAAAAAACGCTCAAAAATCGAAAAAATCGCAATTTTTGGGCTAAAAATTGCCAAAAATCGCTAATTTGGGCTGAAATACAGCTAAAAAGTGCTGTTTTGCAGGCGATTTTGGCAAATTTTGTGTGTGAAATTGTAAAAAATTGCAAAAATTTGCTTGAAAATTTACTTGCCAGAAAAATCGGAGGGGGGGTCGGTGAAATCGTCTCGGGGGGGTCCGCATCTGGGGGGTCTGGCCTAAGTCGGGTGGGGGCAGACCGCCCCCAGACCCCCCCCCGGTTACATGGATGGGGTCGACCCCAACTTGGGGGGTGGGCAATCCCCCTCGTGGCCCATTTGTGGCGTGGCGTGTTGGTGCGTATGTGTATACTGCAAAAAAGTGACCGGGCAATTTTTTTCTACACAACTATGAATACACCTAATCACCATACATGTACACCCCCTGAGACAGGTTAAGGGACGGGACCCCCCCCCCGACCCAAAAATACAAGTACTAGTAGTGGCTCCCAGTACTAACAAACTGGCTCAGAAAGCACTAGTTTTTAGCCTAAAATTCGCTTGAAAAGCCTTTGGGAACCGAATTTGGCGTTTCCAATGCTGATATTTAAGAGAGATCAGTGTTTTTGGAAGCCTTTTTTGTCATTTTTTGCTTGTTTTTAGCTCTAAAACGCTATTTGGCAGCTTAAAATAGTGATTTTTAGCGTCCTTACTGAAAAAAACGTGCTAAAAACGCATTTCCAGGCGTTTTGGAGCTTTTTGAAATTTGGGACCCCCGTCTGGGCGAAACCCCCTCGACCCCCCACCTGAGGAAAACCCCCTACTCCCCTCCCCATGTCGGTCCGGAGCAGTTACATGTATGCTAATCACCCACCACGACAACGACCAGTCTTTCAGCTCGAACATAAATTGACTTGTTTCTTTTCTTGTTCATCTGTTCTTCAACGTCTAACTCAGACCAACTCAAACTTATTTTGTTAGTTGTTTGGAAAAGGTTATAAATGAAGACCTATAAAACAGAGCGCAATTGTATTTAGATTCGTCATCGATCTGAGTGTGGTGTTCAATCTGAGCGGAGTGGCCAGACTGAAGTCCAGTCTGCAGACGTTGAGTCACGTGTTTCTGGCCAAACAGATTCAAACCAGCGCTTCAGGTCATTGTTCGGTTGAGGACGCCTATGCCACCCTCAAATTGATGCAGCTAAAACTACAAAAAGGGTAAGCAGTCAGTCGGTCGGGCCTTTCACCACATTCCGATTTTACGTACCCTAACCCTACCGCGCTGTTTTGAGCAGACCAATTTTGTATTGCAGCGTTCAGTTCGGCAACGTAGAGCTGGGCTGGAGCTACTTCAAATACGCCGACGACAACGGACTCGATTATTGCTCTTCTCGCAAACGAAAGCTGCAACCCCCCTCTGCCGTGCCTGCCAAACGCGCCAACGCTCACCACCCTTCCGATAGTCCGTCCAAGTCTCTGCTGCCAGTTTGTCGGCTGTGTGGGGCGGAGCGATCTTTCGTGTGCAGAAACACCGAATGCATCTGTCGAACGCTCAGCTACGGCTACTGTATCAGCTGCACCTTATTGCAAGTTCCTGACGAAAAGAAACGCCAGTTCGCCCCCGAGCAAGTGTTGGATTTGGAGTAAGCCATTCTTTGTACAGTCAGGCACTTAACGCCGTTTATGATACCGACACCATATAAGGTGCCGGTACCATATATGGTACCGGTACCTAAGGTAGTGGTACCATTACCGGCACCATATATGGTACCGGTACCTAGGGTAGTGGGCCTGTGGTGTACCATTATATGGTACCGGTACTGAACAGAGTGGTACCATATATGGTACAGGTACCGGTAACAATGCGAAGGTAGGGGTACCATATATGGTACCACCACAGGCCCCGAAGGTGGGGGTACCATATGTTACCACTACCCTAGGTACCGGTACCATATATGGTACCGGCACCTTATATGGTGTCGGTACCAAGTGCCTGACTGTTGTAGAATGTAGCTCTATGTACTTTGCGAAAGTAGAGTAGCGTACCCTAGTGTTGTGTGGGTACACCTCTTTTCCGGGAAGAAAAATCGGTCAAACACAAGAGACACCAATATTTTATGCACTAAAACTGTGAATTTCTGTTCAGAATACTTTTTGAAGGCTAATTTTTTACGATTTTCTTGTCCTAAGTGCGCACCCACCCAAATTTTTAAATCTTTCTACGCCCTGTTTATAAATTCTGGGTACGCCACTGAAAAAGAGGTCTGATTCATATAATATGTCCGCGGGCCAGAGGGGTGTAGTCATTTTCGTATGGGAGTAACCGTAAATGTGGCAGGTCGTCCGCCAGAGATGCAACCGCACCTATTAGGTGCAGGGCGATTTGTTCTCTGTTTAAAGACTAAAACCGGTTTATTCTTTTCTTTTTTCACAAACCCCAAAATACATGAGCCGTGTTTAACAGTCATTTTTTGGCAGAATTTAACAAAAATAATGTTAATGAGTTCATTCATTAATTTTAAAACACAATAACAATTGTGTGAAGATGGTGCCTGTTTCTGTATTTTTGCACAAAAACAGCTAAGTTGAACATAGACTACTTGAAACGTTCTATTAGAGTAAATTCAACGCGTTTTAAGTTAATTTATCCAACCATTGTGCCTATTTTCTTTGAAAAACGTGTTTGAGTTTTTCTGTGGTTCGGTTTTTTCCGAGTCCCTAGAAAAAACGGTTTTTTGAACGAAAAACCTACTCAACTGTGGTTAGTTGTTATGGCCGTTAAGCTAAGCCATGTGTTTGTTATCCTAAGAGTAGAATTTTCAGTTCTGCATTCCACTGCGAAACTCCTCTCAAGTCACAACCTATATCAGATTGTTTGTCGAGTCACGGCAAAACTCTTTTATTAGCCTCGATTGATTCTCTTCCTCCTTCACTCACTAACACGGTCAGGATCGGTGCAGAGACCAATGCAGAAAGAACGCGTCTGTTCCGAGAAAAACTGCTGGAGAACGATCTGGCAGTGCTGGAGTTGGACTCTTCCTCTGACGACATCGATGAATCCTTGTCGAAAGTTGTCTTTTCTGCTCCCAAAAAGGCTCTGTTATCTGTTGTATTTTTAGCAGGTTCCGATCAGAGCTATTCCTCTGTATGCTTTGTTAAGGTTAAGGAGTAAAGCTCGTTATGATCTTACAGTTTTACTGGCTGCCTTAGATTAGAGATGCGCACGGGCCGGGCAGGTATCTTTTGGGACTGGTTTTCTGTGTTATTGTTTAGAAATTATTGGAAAATCAAATGAACAAATGAAAACCGAGTATGGAAGGGTAGGTGGAAGAACTCTAAATTGTCTTTAATCAATGTAGCCGGTCAGAAAATCGGCGGGCTGAGCGTATCCCTATTTCAAATGGAGGATCACACATCTGAAAGTCAGTGATTTCTTGGCATTTATTGTACCGGCATACCAATGTACGGTATCACCTGAGGCCTCGATCGAAATTCTGTTTTTCTCTGTATACTTATAACGCAGCATGTAAAGTTTTAACATACCAGTAAAACCTTGAACTTTACGCCACTCGTAGTAGGAGCTATGGTGTCGGTACGTCAACAAGTCGTTTACTTTTAAACATTCGTATGAACGTACATGGACCGGAAATAATGTGTTGGGCGGGGCGGCAAGAATTCAGAAATTTTGTAGCAGGCCTACCAGTTTGGCTGGTAGCGGCCGTTTTGGTGAGTGGGTCAAAAAGAAAACTCTGCTTCAGGTGGGTGCGGTCTGTCGCAGTATGTACGTACGTCAGACCAAGTTGGCCTGAACCTCGGCCCATGTACGTTTCCAAGCAAAATACCGCAAATTCAATCGTTGTTTGGTTTATGACCATGGCGATGATAGTCAACCAATTCGTTCCAGCTTCCATGCGGGTTGTATCTTCTGTTTTCACCGATGAATTTGCCGCGATTACTCAAATTCTGTCTGTTCTTGTGACAATAGTCACGGTTCTTGCAACAACACATGGTCACATTGGCCGGGGTGCCCACAGAGGTCTGATAATGAAAACAGTGACCTATTCCGTGCGCCAACGCCCGACACTTTCGCCGGTTCATACACCGAAATTTGTACTCGTTGCCGTATTCGGTCCTCCTTTTCTCCACAAAACACGCGGGCCCTTCACATCGACCTCGACGATCGCGGATTTTGCCGCGTCGGTCCACTCGGTGCTGAACGCACTTGACAGTATCGGTGAGGTCGAGTGCACACGCAAACAGAAGAAGACACAGAGCAAGACGCATTTCGGCACGATTTGCGTCACCGTGTGGGTTTTCGCGCAGTCTAGATAAGTTGTCCAAAACCGGTTAATGTTTAGTTTTTGTCTGTCGACAAATCAGACACGATCTTACTTGTTCAGGATCACTTTTTCTGGGTCACGTCTACTTGCATAACAGCATCCACTAATGGCATGTACTGTATGGTACGGCTACCTTTTACTCTACGTATGTACGTGTGTGTGGCATACATGTGGGGGCCGATAGTTAGGCAAACGTCCTCGACCCGGTTTTCGATGGACGAAGAAAATCTGGGTTCCAAAGTAAAAGAAACTTCAGTCGGGACATACACGTACGTATTCTTCAGCAAATTAGCCTACCACAGAACCAAAACTTTTACGGCCTTCCTTCAAAACAAGATAGGGTTTCGAAATGATTTTCAACCCTAGTCAGTGTTTTATAGTTGCTTTACAGAGGAAACACTAAAATGAGTTTTAGCAGTACGCTTAAAACTTTAAACTGGGTTTTTTGAGTCGGCACAATAGATGGTGTCGGTACCATAAACTAGTGCCTAACTGTTATGGTCACTGCTTGGCTACATCGAAATTTCAGGTTCAAGTGTATCATCTAAAAAACCTGGACAATAGGTTCAGGTTCAAGCCCACTGATAATTTCAAAAATTGTTGAAATTTTGCACGGCTCGCAACTTTCTGAGCTACGTATATAAGCCTATCTACTAGCAATGAAAGACGAAAAGCAGATTTTATGGGGCAGTAGTTTCGCATATCCAGTTTGAAAAATACGCAGGTGTAAAAACAAGAACTGTCTACAGTATTTTGTGCTCAGAATGCCTTTTAAATGCGTTTTTGAAGGCCAAATTTTTATAATTCTCTCGCCCTGGTCGGGCAGAAGCCCAACCAGGCCACTTTAAACTACTGAAACTTGTAATTTCTGTTAATTTTAAGCCTGGAATGTGTTTTAAACGCGTTTTTGAAGGCAAATTTTGCTAAATTTTCTTACCCTAGCTGGGCAGTAGTGGCCCAAGCAGGCACTTTCAAAATTTTACACCCCTCTTTCCGAAATCCAGGATACGCCGCTGGTCTCTTCAACACCACAAAACAACAACAGCATAAATACAGTACCTACAATAGGTACTATTAAAGTGTAGACTAAGTCCAAACGAAGCCCTAATTGAGAATTTGGATGTATTCACGACTTTCTGTTCATTTTGCTGTCGCAATCAAGCGCCCAATTACTCTAAGTCCTTAATTTTTGCATCCATAGTTCTTGCAGATAGAAATTAATTGGTTGACAGGCGCAGATGGAAATTAATTGGTCTGTAATCAACAGCCTCAGTGTTTGCTGAGTCAGAAAAAGAAGATGTCGCTGACCGAGTACTGGTTAGTAGCACTGAATTTCCCTCCAATGCTCATAACCATACCGCTACACATTCTCGTAGCAGTCACCCTTTACAAATACCGGAAAACCGACCAGTTAGATGCACCGTTCTATCGACTCGTGTTCTCGCTTACCGTAAGCGATCTCGTGATCTGCGTGATGATGGTGTTGTTGATGTTGTTTGGACTGGGGCTAGGGCTCGTGCTCCAGTACACAGAGTTCTTTTACACCACCTATATGGCACTGGTTTGGGGCGGCTATGTGGCTGATGAGATCATGTTGCTCTTCATCGGACTCAACCGAGTCGTTTTCCTCCTTTTTCCTTTCACGGCTGAAGTAGTGAGTGCATTTTTGTTGCCATCACAGATGGTGTAGTGGTTTACGTCGCTAACCCGCAGTGTGCGTGTGCCATGGGCCCTGGATGGATTGTCCGGGTCGGGGGCCCGTCGTAGCCCCTGCGTTAGGCCACACTGTGGGCCCATCACGCACACCCACAACATCATGCCCTTCCTTCGCTACTAGCCGGCACACATGCTCGGTGTCCGTCTGGGCTGGTCTCAGTGGTAGCTGTACCTCTTTCCGATTATCCCAACACATGCCGCACATGACACCGAACATGTGTGCCGGCTTAGGCAGCAAAAGGAAGAGCAGGATGTGAGTGTGCGTGATGGGTCCATAGGCAGCTACGGTCCCACCCGGACAATCCATCTGTCCATCCATCACCGTGTTTGTTGGTTGGTGTTGCTATGCCCCACTAAAGTGTTGTAGTGGTGGAGCAAAAAGAAGACAATGCTAGCAGTTGTGGTTCAGTGGGCTGCCTTCATTTGGTGTTCGTTTGGCTGGGCCCACCCCGCCATGCATGTACAAGTAAGCAAGGTTCACTAGCTCAGTAATTTTCAGAGAAAAGTCCTCGACTCCAAATGCGTCTCTCAGAGAGCGGCCAACTTTGGTCCAACATCTATTTCTAACAGCGGGTTTCCACACTTTTAACATGCATTTTGCGAGAAAGTCAACTTAGGATGTTCAAGCAACTTTTTTCTCCGATCCGGCTGGTGTCGAAATATGTTAAAATAGATACCAAACGAACACCAACGGTGCATGTTCGAACATCGGGGACCCCCTAGAACCTGAGCTGTACCCCCTCAAAGTTGGGTCACCAGCCACTTTTTGACCAATTCTTTGTGTCTGACAGTCTCAACTCAAACGATCACCATTCTCTCATTTCTCTAGACACAGAATTGGTCTGCACATGGTTCGATAGCTCTAAGGGTGGTCTTTCTAGCACTCTACCCCCAGGCTTCCGGAACACACCCAGTTAGCGAGATATTCTCGAAAAACTGAAACATTTCCGAAAAACACCGCCTCATTTTTTTGCCCTGTCTACAAACAACCCACCCCTTTGCTGCCAATAGGTGCAACGCCAGCGCCGGTTCGGTTCCCATTTACCTACTGGCCATCACCGGCTTTCGGCGGTCTGGTTTGGGCTTTACGTCGACTACTTCCAGTCGCTTCGACCGGTTTCGAACCCACAAACAACCGCTCTCATGGATGCCGCCGCCGTCGTGACACACGGGATAGCGTAAACTACTCATGGCCAAGACGCAACCTAGGGTAAGGGGTTCTAAAATCTGTACGCGTGGGGATCGTCATGTGCAACCTGCAGGCATGGCGGAGCCTATGGTGACTGTGGGTCTAGACAATGGAGTAGGCAACCGGGCTCCACCTACCTAGTAGGGCGAAGAGAACGAGGATTTTAAATTGGGTACCCTTGCATATACACTTTTGAGATGCGGGTTCTCAAAGTTGAGGCTAATTTACAGACCAAACACAAAAGATTTTCGATGGTTGACAAAGCGTTTGGAAGGCCTATGGAATAGTCTCTCAAATGAGCCATAAGTGACAATATTCCGTCAATAGACTAGCGAACGGCAACCGTTCAAAGTTTGGATGGTGTCACCGAAAAGTGCTTTAATCGCGATTTTTGAGGGCCTGTAACTCCGGTTCCATGGAAGCTAGAACAACTCGGATAGCAAACTTTTTCATTTCTTTTCAAGATCTATAATCGCTGAAAATTTCAGCGCTGTGCTGAGATTTTGAAATTTCAGCTGTACAAGTTGGACCAAGGTTCGATTTTTTCATGGACCGGCTTGTAATGAGCTCCAATCCGTCAATGACCTATGTTTTTGGTTTCGTTTTAGAAATGTTTATGGTCGCTCTTATGGTCTTTTTTCTGGCTGGGCCCTTCAACTTTGCTTTGTCTACCTAAACTTTGTGAAAAATTGGAATGAATTTTCAACTTAAAAAACTTAAAGCTAAGCTTTGAAAATTGGCATTTTGAAAGTATAAAACGGCGTGTGTACGTATAATATTTTCTGCTCAACTCCTACCCCTGGATTACCCCTCAAACTTCGTCTGGACTTTCTGCGTTAGAGTTAATTTTAATTTATTTTGCAAATTTTCTGCTCTGGTCTGCCCGGCCGGGCAAAATCCTCAACGTAAATGCCCAGCCCGCACGCAACTCTCCCTTGTTTCAATTTCAATGCGATTTTATTTTTCGCACACTCTAATAATCTGGAAATAAAGCGGTTTTCTCCAAGGTGCGCTGTTTATTCTATTTTTACTCTATTTTATGCGGAAATAGCCTCCTAAACATTTTGTAGAACTATCGTCGCGTGGTGGGGTGGGGTGTTTTGCGATTTGAAAACTGTCGAAAAAAATTTTTTTGCTCAGAATCAAAAACAAACCGGTCAATCTGATGCAGGTTGACCCGCTGATTCCGAATATGCACTCAGATCGGCTAGATTCCTTCTGGTTCCGGAGTTATTGACCTCAAAATTCTTGACAAACAATATTTCTCGAGTGGCACTCCTCATTAGCATGAGTAAGAAGCGTGCTGAAAAGCAGTTTTTCTTATGCAGTTTTTGCTGCTGATTCCGAAAATAACTATATTTTCTCTCTGCGATGCCGATTTTGGAAGATATGGCCATTTTAAGAATTTGCAAGGAAAATGTATGAAATTTGCATGCCATAGCAGTTTGAAATGTGACTCAGTTCAGACATGTGTTGGGCACAGACCCATGCAATTTGCTTCATCTAATGCAGTTTTTCACGCTGATTCTGAAAATGAGAGCCGTTTTTCAATATGCCCGCTCCCACATGAGTTATTGCCTCCTGGTGCCCTGTCATTTACGTCATAAGTGACTGATCAAGGATATGCATGAAATGGCTCCTATTAGCTGTACTTTTTTTGCTGATTCAGAATATGACGCTATTTTTGCGGTACAACCACTGGCTCGTGAGTTATAGCCTTCTAAAATTTTATCAATACCCATGGTTTCCGGTGGGGTCATCTTGAAATAGATAATCATTGTTCCGGCACTTTTAAAGGGAATCATGTATCAGTAAATAGTCTACACCTGACCTATTTTGAGTCGCTGATTTAAAAAATGACCTTACCTCTCTTCTTCAGGCTCTGGTTTTTATGATTCAGTCATATTGTTGTGTCGTAACTGTGGAGGGTTGTATCAGAAAATTGGGTTCTTCCAGGGTATAAAACTAGGGTAATTTTTTAATCAGCGGCTCAAAATAGGTCAGGTAGACTATTTACTGATACATGACTCCCTTTAAAAGTGCAGGAACAATGATTGTCTATTTCAAGATGAACCCTCCAGAAACCATGGATGTTGATAAAACTTTAGAAGGCCATAAGTCACGAACGATTAGTTGTACCGCAAAAATAGCGTCATATTCTGAATCAGCGAAGAAAACTACACCTAATAGGAGCCATTTCATGCATTTCTTTGATCAGTCACTTATGACATAAATGACAGTTTGTTTGTTTGTTTGTTTGTTTGTGAGTATCACTGTCCTTTCGGACAGCTCAGGACACCCCTCGCTCTTTTCAGAGCCCTTCAATGGGGTAGCCCTGTCTACAAACAACCCACAACAGGGCACCAGCAGGCAATAACTCATGCGGGGGCGGTTATATTGAAAAACGGCTCTCATTTTCAGAATCAGCGTGAAAAACTGCATTAGATGAAGAAAATTGCATGGGTTTGTGCCCAACACATGTCTGAACTGAGTCACCTTTCAAACTGCTATGGCATGCAAATTTCATTCATTTTCCTTGCAAATTCTTAAAATGGCCATATCTTCCAAAATCGGCATCGCAGAGAGAAAATATAGTTATTTTCGGAATCAGCAGCAACAACTGCATACAGTGGCGTATCCAGGATTTTGGAAAGGGGGGTGTAAAATTTTGAAAGTCCCTGGTTGGGCCGCTGCCCAACCAGGGTAAGAAAATTTAGCAAAATTAGCCTTCAAAAACGCGTTTAAAACGCATTCTGAGCTTAAAATTAACAGAAATTACAAGTTTTAGTAGTTTATAATGGCCTGGTTGGGCTTCTGCCCGACCAGGGCGAGAAAATTTTGAAAATTTGGCCTTCAAAAACGCATTTAGAAGGTATTCTGAGCACAAAATAGACAGTTTTAGTACATAATTCATTAGTTTCTTATATTTTTGACAGACTTTTTCTTCCTACCTCCACCGCAAAGGGGGGTGTACACACCCTACACCCCCCCCTGGATACGCCACTGACTGCATAAGAAAAACTGCTTTTCAGCACGCTTCTTGCTCATGCTAATGAGGAGTGCCACTCAAGAAATATTGTCTGTCAAGAATTTTGAGGTCAATAACTCCGGAACCAGAAGGAATCCAGCCGATCGGAGTGCATATTCGGAATCAGCGCGTCAACCTGCATCAGACTGACTGGTTTGTTTTTGATTCTGAGCAAAAAAAGTTTTTTTCGACAGTCTTCAAATCGCAAAACACCCCCCCCCACCACCACCACCACCACCAACCACAATTTGGATCCGAAATATCTTAATTTTGTTTGGCCTTTAGTGTTGTATCATTATCTAAAATATTGAATGGACGACGCATATCTGGCAGAAGTTATAACGATTTTTCGGGAAAAAATGAGGCGGTGTTTTTCGGAAATTTTTCAGTTTTTTCGAGAATATCTAAGGTACCTATCTAGGTACGTTCCGGAAGCCTAGCGTAGAGCGCTAGAAAGGCCACCCTTAGAGCTATCGAACCATGTGCAGACCAATTCTGTATCTAGAGAAATGAGAGAATGGTGATCGTTTGAGTTGAGATTGTCAGACACAAAAAAATGGTCAAAAAGTGGCTGGTGACCCAACTTTGAGGGGGTACAGCTCAGGTTCTAGGGGGTCCCCGATGTTCCAACATGCGCCGTTGGTGTTCGTTTGACATCTATTTTGACGTATTTCGACACCAGCCGGATCGGGGAAAAAAGTTGCTTGAACACCTTCCCTTATAGCTAAGTTGACTTTCTCGCAAAATGCATGTTAACTGTTTCTACTCCTCTTTACGCGATGACGAACACTAGCCGAGCGAGCTGCAAACTGTTCTGGCTTGTTTCCAATCTTTATACATCGTATTTTAAATCAAAAAGTCACTCAAAAGGGGTATTTTGTCAAAATGTGTCAGATTCCCATGATTGAGTATGACCGTTTCATACTAGAAAAATGCATCACAATTGTCATGACAGGTGGACTACAACCTAGCCCAGGGGAACCACACCTTCGTGCATATCTACCTGGCATCGGGCTTCGTCGCGGATGCAGGCTGCGCGGTGTTGGTTCCGTTGCTGTACGTGGTTTGTCTCTGCAAGGTGCTTCACCATGCACTCACGACCGGCGGCAACCAGAACCAAGCCTGGAGAGCGCAGGTCAACCTGAGCATTCAAGGCTCCCTGATGAGTTCGATCCTCTTCTGCACCGCACTGGACTCGGCTCAGAAGGGCTTCGGATTTACTCCCATCTTTCCCCAATCTCTTATAACTTTTCTCTTGTGTGTGCCGTTCTATATCAACCCCTACGTGTTGCTAGGTATGTCCAGTGTGGTGAGAGAAAAGGTGAGACTATTGGTTAAAGGAGAGAACAATCAAGTAGGTACTGTAGGTCGGGCTCCTCGTAATGTCAGAGCCGGGTAGACGTGTGTTTCATAGAAATACATTCATTTAATTGGTGAATCAGATCTGTCTGTTGAATTGTACAGTCAAG
Source organism: Sabatieria punctata (assembly GCA_030248155.1). Taxonomy (NCBI): domain Eukaryota; kingdom Metazoa; phylum Nematoda; class Chromadorea; order Araeolaimida; family Comesomatidae; genus Sabatieria; species Sabatieria punctata. The sequence goes on from JASANB010004708.1 coordinate 27,811, forward strand.
CACTATACGCCATTTATGGTACTAGCACCTTACGGTGTCACTACATACACTACACTAGTCTAGGTACCGGTAGCCGGTACCATATATGCCATGCCAGTACCATGAACGGCGTTTAGTGCCTGTGACTGTAGTTAGTATACGGGGAAATAGCATACTAATATAGGCCTTCATTATCAGAAATTTTTATTTTTAGTTCGTTCTGTGTCGTTTTGTCAACAAGCAGCCGCGTCCGTTTCAGGCTACCACTACATATAGCAGAAGCTGTTTGTTGTGGCTTCTTTTCTTCTCTTACACGTACAATTAATTGATGTATATATTTGATTATATAATCACCTCGTACATCTATTCATCGATGTTTGTTTATTTTATGTATGTACTGTTGTTTGGTATTGGATTTTCAGAATGTTCATATGTATAGGTGTTGTAGCAAGAAAGAGATTGAGTCGACAAGGTGTCATAGCAGAGCGAATTACCGGAGATGAAGAATCGGAGGAGATGGAAGAGGCAGTTGAACTCTACAGTTCGAATCCAACAGTGGTCAGACAGAGAACAGGCCCAATCGACGTCTGTTAGGAAGAGTGATGAAAGATTGTGATTGTCTAGTGTTAGTGTTTTGGTGTATCCAGTTCCTGTACGGTCGTTTGTTGGCGTTGTGTGTTTGTGTTTACGAGTCATTAACTCCGATTCAGTGTATACACATTCACGGTACACATTCGAAAAAACATTGTGAATTTTTGTGAAAGGTAAATGTGTATGTGTAATGGCGCTGATACTGCAAGTTTTTGGCCAGATTTTGAGCGAAAAATACCGAAAAAATCAGACCTCTGCTGCTCTGAGAGAGAAAGTCCACTGTTTGAAAACTTGAAGGCTTTGAAATTGAGTTACTAGTTAAATCAGATCGATCATACATGTAGTCCATAGTTTGAAAAGTATATATTGAAAAGCCCATATGGACTATGATCGATCTGATTTTTCTAGTTTTCTCACTCAAACCCTGGAAAACAATTTGCATTTTCAGTGCAATACACATACACATACACATAAATACACAAAAATACACGTTGTTATGTGTATACACAACACATACAATGTACACATACACATTCTGAAAATGCACTACCAAACAACAGTACAAATAAGCAGTCAACGACACACAAACTATTTTGTTCAACTACGTAACAAAATGGTAGAATTGCGTCGCTCTCTTGCATGAACTGCTCCGGTCAGTTTTTCTGGTGTTAAGGTTGTATGTTGAAATTGGCGCCTTTTCACGGCACCGTAGCTGGCAGATAGTCATGACTCAGCGAGACGATGACGTCATTTATCGTCAGTTATGGCGTCGGAGGCGAGCGACGTCAAAGTCGAGGCCGCTGATTGGTCGACGGAGTAGCTCGTGACGTTCGGTCGTAGATTTACTCGGCTGTCGTCTGCATGAGTCATCGTCGTTTGACCGTCTTTCTTTCCACAGCGATCGCGCCACTTTGCCTCAGTTATTTTAACTTGGCCCTACCTGTGCGCTGACTCACCAGTCGAGCTGCTGGCTAAACCACTAATACGTTGGCTATCTACCTGCAGTTTTTAATTGGAACAAGTCCGAATATTCGCTGAAATTTTAAACGGTGAGTGCGTTGTCTTCTTGAACTGAAGATGAAGAATCCAAAAAAATATTCCTATCTATGTGCAGTATAATTTGCAGCATGCGTCGACTAAACAGATTAAGAGTTGTGTAGTCTATGTTTGTACAGACAGACACTAGTGTATTCATCACTTTTCTTTACTAGCTATTTCCATTAAGAAATTAAATGAGAGATAGGATAGAGCTGTCCTGTCACTAAATTTATTCTTAAGCTTTTTCCCTCGTTAGATGTCGATTTGCATTTTCTGATTGTTACCAAACCAGTAAAGATTTTGTTTTGGTTTTGATGTCAAACCCGGTACTAATGTGCCGTCAATTTACTGGTGGGTGTATAGCAAACATAGAGCGAACGGATACAACGACGTATTTGTATGCACGCCTGCACAGAATTTGTTTAAAGGGCAGTTGCTTACTACATAGAGATTAGTCTTGTAGATACAGTTGATGTCTAGGCTCACTTAGACAGACATACAGGCAGAGATCCATAAGGAACAACTGTGGGGTTGACCGCAAAATTCTTTGACTTGTGCCAACACACCGATTTAACATTATCCGATTTTTAGATAATTTTCTACTGAAGACTTTTCAATACACGTAGCCTGTTTTATTGAAAAACTAGGCCAAAATCATTGGGCTTTCGGAGCTCCCCAAGCCCAGGTCCGGTTCATGCCTGTGCTAACGTTTTGACCGAGGAGTGAAGAAAACAAAAGTAGTTTGAAAAACGCCATTAACCTTTGTATTGCTTATTTTTCTTCACACTCGATTATTCTTACATGGATATTGTGTGTGTACGTAAGAATGTTTTTCAGTTTGTATGGAAAATCTGCCGAAAAATACCACTTAGGGCTTTTCAAACAATCCCTCAGTCGAAACATTAGCACAGACATGTTCCCAAGTGGCGCCGCTGAGTAAGGATAGGCCAACAACTCCCTGCTGCCCACCATTTCGCGATTCTTAATGACTGTGGACAGGGCGTCTGCGTCTGTGGTGTATTGGTGAGTATCTCGGCTCCCATGCACACGGCGCATGACAGGTAGCGGGTTCGAATCCGTCTCGGTAACGAATGACAGCAAGTGTGCCCATGCATAGCACCAATTTTTAGGTAAGAAAGTTGAGAATAATTTTTGAAAATGCCAGGAGATTTTTTGTCTTTTGTTAGGGAGAGTTGGGAGTGTCAGGGGATTCTGGATCATCAGAGCGGCACGAACCCTGTATGGGGACCTCTCCCGGGCCACCAACAACCGCCACAACATAGACAGTTTCGAAGGAAACTGTGAATTTTGTCTACTGCCCTCGGACTCCGCTTCTCAATCAGACCGGGAGCTTAAACTATTACTTAACCATTTCTTACCTGATAATTGTGGTCTCAGCAAGTCCATACGAGGGAAGGCTTTCTGAATTTTCCGTGTTTTGCTTGTTAAACAAACTTTGAAAATGATTGTGAAATCAAAACCTGTTTGCAGTTTAACCGGATTATCTAGGCTGAGGCATCATACATGGGCCGGGGGGGTAAGGGGGTATACCCCTCGGCCGGCCATACCACCCCCTCGCCCACCCACCCCCCCTCCCGGAGGGAGGAAATTTTCGCTTATTTAAGGCAAAATAGGCGTTTTTTTTGCCTATTTTCGGGGGACCCCCCCCCCTACCCCCCTCCGGATTTTTCCGGCCCATGGTATGTGAGGCATATATCTAACTGGGGGTCTGCCTTCCAACCGACTTGGGCCAGGTCGGCTCCTTCCTGAGCCGCGATTTTTTTGCGAAGTGATGGTGGAATTTTTTGCAACTTTTTAGAATTTCTGGCACTAAAGTTGCTTGTAACACCGCTTTTTAGTTGTAGTTGAGCCCCAATTAGCTTTTTTTTACAGCTTATAGCCCAAAAGTGAAATTTTTAACGATTCCTGAGCCTTTTTATTAGTCTGCCCCCCCCTCCCCGAATTTTAGTTCAGACCGCCGGCCGGCGCCAAACCCGCAGTGCTTTGTTACATGGTCTGATCTCCAGCTCCTTGTGTCCAGCAAGAGAGATTTTATAGGTTAACCAAGTATGGAAAGTCGTCATTTATCAATCTTGTAGATTGCAACTAGAAGATCTTGTTGGTTTTTGGCAGAAAATTTACTGTTCCATTCCTTTCGGCTGAGGAATGTGGAAATCCTGAAGGAGATCAACAAAGGGGTAGTTGCGTCTGAGGAGAGGCTGAGAGGATTGTAAACTAAATTGTCCGGTTTTAGGCAAAAATTACGGTTTTTGGTTTAAATAGGTAAAATTAAGCTATTTCATGTAGGCTTAGTTCCACCGTATTTTCTGGACAAAATTCGTCCGAAAATACTTTGGAGTGGCCAACCCCCTCACAGGGCCCCTTGCCCATGTTTGACACATTATCCATTTGACCGTGAAGTCTAGCCAATCTTTCATGTGCTCTCATCGCATTGAACACCACAGGTCCATTCGCTTTCTGCAATCGTTGTGGCCTGATCCGATTCTTCGATCAGTTTATCTCGGCGATCCGTCCATTGTGCGGTGTTTGTCGAAGGGCCTAGCATAGCTGCGGTCGGCGCCAAGCTCGCCAACGACCATTTATCGTTTGATTGCAAAGCTATTAAAAGCGTGTCGTCGTCGTCGTTTACCCAGCTCGCGCGTGGACGGAGCCAACCTCAAAGTCAAAGGCAAAGTTGTGCGCGTGGGCAGTGAATCTGTCGTCGACATAATGTAGCAAAATCGCCTCAAAAAGCAAACAGCAGAGTGTCGCCGGCCGCGCACTTGTGTATAAAGGGCGCACTAACCCAAATATACACATTTCTGCTTTTTCCCAATGGCAGCGAAGCAGAAAAAAAGGCTTTTTGTATAAGCCGGGCGGCTACTGTACTTGAGAAAAGGGGCGTTGTTGAAGCGCGCCTTAGATAAGAGCTGACGAATTTGGTTAACCTTTTTCGAAGCCGGCCTACAGAAGGCGCTGAGTCAAAAGAAACGGTCCAGCTTTTGCAAGCTACCGTGCCGAGCCTAGCCTTGCACTGTAATATATTATTATTGTACTGGGCTTCGCTGGCCAGTGCGTTTTTGACCTGATAGTGACTGGACCTCTGAGTCCCACTCTCAATCATATCCACACTAACTCATAGCTTCGGCCGTTCCAAATGAATAACCACTTAAACCATCCGCTGGCTTGGTCAGCCCCGGCTGACTCCGACCCCTATCTGTCCAGCCCCACCTCTGTAATTGCCCATACGCCACGCCACACCCCTGTTGAGCAGCCGGTCGACTACTCTTCCAATGAATCTCTCTCTGAACAACAGCAAGTGGCATTCTTGCACTACCACCACCAGCAACAACAGCTCTATCAGGGCATGCCCATCGATACCCTGCCTTGGCAGTTCTCGCTATGGCCCTCCGAAGTATGCCTTTGACCTATTAGGACAAGCTTAGGCTTAGGTCTGGGGAGTGGTAACGCTCTAGGGAGAGAGACGCATGCTGCGTTGTTGTAGAAGCCCAATACATGTGTTGCTTTTCTTTCAGTTACCTGTAGACTGTGCGGAACAGTTTTCCAACGCATACTCGCACCCGAATCTGTCTTCTCTATTGAACCCAATTGGCCCGAACCACCATCAGATAATGCCCAGTCACATGCCTTCTGGATACGGCGGCGGCTACCGTATGGGAGTGACCCAGAAACGTCGTACCGGCGGAAGAAGACCGAAGGAAGATGAAGACTTTGTAAGTGTATTTTAGTGCTTCTACTGTGTCATTAATGAATCGGTTTCTCTTTATTTAAGAACTCGAGGTTTCAGCTATCTCCCGAGGAGGAAGCGAAGCGTGTTAAGCGGAGACAACGAAACAAAGAGGCGGCGGCCAGGTGTCGCCAGCGTCGGTTAGACCTGATGAACGCGCTACAAAAGGTAGGTGCGCTTGTTGTAGTCGACCATTGTTTGCTTTGTCATTGTTGCCGTCTCTTTACAACCGGCCCGGCGTAAAAGATTATAAAACTGGTGGTGTGTGTTTGCCTGCGATACGCGTTTTCAAGTTTGAGTGAGGGGCGGGGGCGGTTGTGAATTTGTCGACCAACATGGCAATTTGCGCATCGTACGTGTAACAGGACCGACTGGGCTGTGGGGAGGGTGAGGTGGGGCTTCCTGCCAGGTGGGGGGTCCTATCCAAGAGGTTTTGCCCCGAGAGGGGTCCAAAATTCCTTAAAAAACTCCAAAACGCGCAGGTTACAGCTAAAAATCGCAATTTTAAGCAGCCAAATAACGTTTTAGACCTAAAACAAGCATAAAATGACAATAAAGTGCTTCAAAAAACAGCGGTTTCTCTTAAATATCAACAGCGGAAACGCTAAATTCCTTTCAAACCAAATACCTTTTAAGCGGGTTTTAGCTAAAAATGAATGGTTTCTAAGCCAGTTTGTTAGCACTGTAGCTGCTACTGGTACTTGTGTTCTCGGGTAAGGGGTTTGGCCTTTCAAGCTGAGGGTAGCCTAGCCCCTGGTATGGTTGTGCTGATTGCATCAGTTGACGGTTTTCAGCAAGTGGACGAGTTGAAGAAGGATAAGGCGGAGCGGGACAAAGAAATTGAACAGTTGGAACAAGAGAAAGCACATCTGGAATACGTTCTGCGCAACCACGGCTGCAAAATAGAACTGACCAATGGCTTTACGGCTCCCTTGGCCAAGGCCAAACGTTCGCTCCTCATTCAGAGCCACAACAAACAACAGTTCAACAATAAAAGTGCTGTGACGACGGTGGCTGAGCTGCCGCCCGCCTCTAAAGAAATCACACTAACTCAGGCTGCGATTAAAACCGATCCTGAACTGTCGCGACCCAGCTCGCTTAATTTTGGAGGTACTTAGCTTTTTGTGTCGGTTTGCTCTTGTTGTACTTTTATCTTGAGCAGCGCAATCAAACTTGAGATATTAATTTAACTAGAATTTAATTTTTGCGGCCAAGTCGATTTTACTGCTGGTAAAACAAAGACGTTTTATTTATATCGGAAAAACGTTCGTTCGGCCAAGAATTATTCTCACCGGGACCAAAAATAGTATCTCAGTGAACTTTGGAAATTGAAAAAAGTTTTTTATTACAAATAGGAAGAAAGAAAGATAGCCTAGCTACTGGTGTGCTACTTAGCAAGCCGGCCATCCTAAGAAATTATCGCACGTATTCTGCTAACTTGGCGCTCAAACCACTCCTTAAAATCGAGCTTTATGTGAATATATTAATCAATATTGAGGCGTCCTTTTCAGCTAGTAGCCGCAACTCCCTAGTACCTATCGGCGAAACTGTCCGCAGTATTTTTCCTGTGGAATAACCGCGGTTGTTGCAGGTGGTCTGGCCAACTCGGGTCCGGGAGTGCCCATCTCAACGCCTTCTAACGGTCTGGGGACACCTGGCTTCTCCTTCGACAACCTGAACCTTCTCAACGGACCAACCGGGCTAACACCGGTCAACAACACGGGTCTGACGCCGCTGTTCCCGGTCACCACCTCGTCGCTGGAGACGCCTATGGACTGCACGGTGCGCGATCTGGAGAATCTATAATCAATGCACTAAAAGCGTCAATGGTTATTCGAAGCCGTAGTCGGATTCGAGCTAGTGACCGGTGGTCGCGGCCGCCGGTGCTCGTTCTCTGTGATTCCACGGCCCGACCGCCCACCCGACGGAAGGGCATCTATGGCTGATGATGTGCTTTTCTTTCACGATCTGTTTTAGTCGCTTACACATTCATTCGTCTTTGTTTGTTATGCTATTTATTTTTCATAATCAGATACGTTTGTTTTGTACATTTCGAAATCAGCTGTCAGAAACTCCTCCAACCAAATATACTGTTGGTGTTTTCCGTAAGCGATTCGTTTAGACGAGCTATAAAGTAGGTTTTGCTCTGGCCTCTGATTTCGAGACTCGTGTCTTCCACTGAACGACGGCCGAGTATTATACAGTGCTCTTTGATACTATGTACTCTCCGCCTGCCTAAGCGCTGTTAGCATTGTATGAATTCTTTTTAGCTCTTTTTTGTACTGCTGCCCGGTGTTCTTGTCCACTTGTAAAAGTTGTTGGGTTGGCGCGCCAACCGCTCCTTAATAAACAGATGTTTTACCTATGTCAAAAAGGGTGTGGGGTTTGTTGTAAGCGTAGGTAAAGTGTAAAGCTGGCACTATATTTGAAGACGTCGTCGACGATTGCAAACAGCAAACAAACGTTTCTGACACCATTTTTACAGGTGCATAGCGTTGCGCTTATAGCTAAGTATTGGTGTTTGAGTGATATAAAGGGAAATGTCTGCATTAGAGGCTTAAAGATATTTGATTATTTCTGAGCAATCAGGCCCTACCTACGTAGACTTAGCCTATTTGGTTTCCTACAATGGCGTTGTAACTGCATGGTTGCTCAAAAATATGGACACTACACTAACTGCGTATGTACGTCATAGGGACGGGGGAGGGGAAAACCAAGAATTTGTGCACGAAGGGTTGTTTTCTGTGCTGGCTCATGGCATCCAGCTTTGTTATTGGTGCAGGAAATTTATGCATGTACATATGTTTACTATTACTATGTATGTATATTTATAGGCATCGGCCCACCGAGCAACAACCTAGCAGTCGGCAACAGCTGATGTTTGGATTACAAGCTGCCACAGGTCCTCCGCCTTGGACAAGGGTAAAAAACGCTTTCCAACACCTCCGACGTATCTCCAGTTGCACCTATCTTGAGGCACAGCAGTTGTGGTCATAATTGGCAGTGGGATTCACACGTGGCTTCCACGATACCCGACCTTACAGGACTTACAACCAACCATCTGAACCATGCATGTGCATGGGTGTCCCAGGGGGGGCAAAAATATAACTCTACTAAAAGCTTCCAGAAGCTGTTAGGCAGCCTCCTGAAATCAATTTTGGCATAACTACGCACTTTGGTCCAGGCAAAATCGCACTGAACACCAAATTTTCGTAAAAAATTTCGATTTTTGGCCAAACGTTTTGTTGGAAAACTATATTTTCAGAGTTTTTAATAGAAAATTTGATTTTTACTTTAAAAATATGAATTTTAGCCGAAAAATACGATTTTTAAACAAAATTTTCCGCCGAAAATGTGCACCTAGCGCCGGGGAAACTACGCATGGCGATTGAGCTGTCCTCCCCTGAGCTGTCGACCGTGTACAATGTACATGTACAACCTGAACCGGCAGCACGAGTAGAATCTGAAATCTTGCCTATTCAGCCAAATTTTAATAATTAGCCTTTGCAAACATGTGAAGAACAATTGAAACTCAAACTGACTTACCGAAACGAATACCATATCTAAGGCCATATGTACAGTATAGATAAGAAAAATGTCCCATCGCTTTTTCGGCCTTCACTCAAACGTTTCGTTCTCAGTCACTTCTTTACCGATTTGGCTCAAATCTTCAGCAAAAATTAACAACATGGTTGGCTAAATGTTCTGCAAGTTTAGTGCCAAAATTCCGACTCATACTGGTTTTATGACCCGAAAACTAGGAATGAGGGTGGTCCACGCAAATATATTTTTTTTCGGTCATACAATGAGTACAGGCTTGAAATTTGCAGGAATGATTGGTGTTGCTATTGGGCATAAAATACTAAGCGGGCAGCCCTGTAGCTCAAAGGGCACTAAAATGGGGGAATTTCAAATACATGAGTGAAAATCCCATACAATGTAGTTAAGAAATCTGCACCTTCTAGAATCAAAGCACTGAATCTGTTGTTAATCAACATAGATTGTAGCAGGAAGTTCGACAAATAAATGAACCTGATATTTAAGCTCTGTTCCACACCATAGTAACCATCCCTGCAGCGTTTTTTGAAAATTGAAAATCTTTAGAATCGTCATTTTGCCGGTTTTACGAAGAAAAGTCATATTTCGTCATGTTTTTGAAATTCCCCCATTTTAGTGCCCTTTGAGCTACAGGGCTGCCCGCTTAGTATGTTATGCCCAATAGCAACAACTATCATTCCTGCAAGTTTCAGGCTTGTACTCCTTGTATTACCGAAAAAAATTAAATTTGCGTGGACCACCCTCATTTCCTAGTTTTCGGGTCATAAAACCAGTATGAGTCGGAATTTTGGCACCACACTTGCAGAATATTTAGCCAATCATGTTGTTAATTTTTGCTGAAAATTTGAGCCAAATCGGTAAAGATGTAACTGAGAACAAAACGTTTGAGTGAAGGCCGAAAAAGCGATGGGACATTTTTTTATCTATACTGTATCTAAGTAAAGTTGCAAGCTGATTTGGCTTTTAAATCTCAGGCCAGTAAATTTACGTAGGTTGGGTTTAGTCTTTTACTTCGTATTGTACTGTACAGTACAGTATAATCTGGCAAATTTCGATCCTTTTTTGCGTTTAAACAGGCAAACACCTTCCCAGACCGCTCGCCCGCCCCGATAAGATTTTGTGCAACGCAATTTTTTGGACCGGTGTCACGAAATAAATCTTCCCCCAGTATGAATCTTCCCCCCGGAAAATCTATACCGGTATATTTCTTCCCCCCTCAGAATAGATCTTCCCCCAAGAAAAAAAATGTATTCCTTTAAATTTCTTCTGTCTAAGATGTCAAACATTTAAACATACCATAGTTTACAGACAAACAAGCATAGAAACAAATATGTAGATTCAAACTTTTATCATCTTTGGCACCGGTTTTCGTCCGCGCTTTCGGGAGCTGAGTTTCGGAAATACTTGAACCTTTCTGTTGGTCAAACACTCAACCAAATGGTTGCGCATTTGAGTGAGATCGAAATTGACTCCATCTAGGCACCGAACGTTCAGATGTTCGAAGGCGTGAGCAATCGCAAAGACGCCACAGTCGGTGTTGTTGGTCTGTTTCTGCACAGGGAGCATAGTAGCTCGCTCCGTATGTCCCACTCCATTGCCGGCACTTCGTCTTTCTCGTTGAACAAGACAACACGCTGCTCCAGTCGTTTTTGGTTTGCAACATGGTAGAGCACGTTATCCAGACAAATGAAACTGGCAGCAGTGGAGCGCAGTTTCCGTTTCGCATTCTTATCAAAATTGTCAGGATAGATCTGGGCAGACAAATACTCTCGCAAAACCTTAGCAGCGTTAGGGTCCATAGTTTGCGGGATTCCGACTGTTTATGACCATAAACTGACTAGTGCGACCTCTCAATCAGTGACCCGTGTTTCTATACCTATTTTGTTACAGGCACAAAGAGCAGTGCCTGTGGCTTAATATGGTCAAAAACAAATCCGTGCACCAGCAATTAATAGCCGGTGTTATCAGTACTGTTGCTAATTGCATCCCATTAAATTGTTAAACACCGTTTCTAAAGGGGAAATTCTATTTCGGAGGGGGAAGATCTATTTCGGTCCCTTTTCAGAACAAATCTTCCGGGGGGAAGAACCATATCGATATAAACTTTCCGGGGGGAAGAAAATCTGGGGGGAAGAAATATCACGCGACACCGGTCGTCCAAGAAAAGTTGAACAGTCAGACAGGAAAATAGAAATCTCCTGTAAAATAGCGGTTTCTAGCTGTATTTGAGCCCTAATTGAACCACCCTTTGGATATTGCTGACAAGGTATTTTAGTGTAATTTTTTATGCTATGGATTTTAAACAAAAAATTCGTCAAATAAGACATTTTGTGTTTGGTCTAGATGCGCTTATTTGAAAGAACTGCCATTCTAAAGGCCGATTTATACTTCTGCCAGTCCGATTGCACCGACACTTTATTACACCGCTCTACTTCGCCAGTTAGATTGTTGCGCAATGGATTGCCATCCCTAGAGTCCTTACAAATCTTAATCGCGAAGCGTAACGGCGTGAAATCGTATAGTTTCGGAACAGAATTTCGACTTGCTCCACTTGGATGGCTGGCTCCAAAAACCTCAAAGACAAAACGACGTTATTATTTGGGACCTCTTTCTGAGTGTCAGCTTGCATCACGTTCCAGCCAACCGTTTCAGGAGCGACATCGCCGATGGACGGAACCCAAGGGCGCATAGACCTCAGTTTTATGTTTGTTTGCCCGCCAGTAGAGATGGAATGCTTATAATCTAACAAATTCATTGAGATCTTGTGTTGCGCTCGAAATTGTAATACAGAGAAGTAATTGTTGTTTGCTTTTAAAATCACATTCGTATTTTACGTGGTAGGTTGCACATACGTAACGCCTGCAGACGAAAGTACATACAATGTATCAGTCGTATCAGTCAATCTATTTTTAAGTTAGTAGTGTATATATGTACGCACGTACATGGCGCTGTAGTAGACATACGTTTATGTTATGCTGTCCTAACTGTAGCTTAGTTTGTCGCGGTACAAACTCCACATTACGTACAGCAACCGATGATGCCGCAACAATCAATCCTAGGATCACAGTCGTCGGGTCCATTTTCATGACGCAGACAGGCCTGCACGCATCCTTTGGCGCACTCGAGATGTCTCTGCACACCCACCCAGTCGGCAGAGCAGCAATGTCCGTCACAGTGCTCCTGACACGCCTTCAGCTTGTCCGCCGAATCGGCTGCGCTCGTAAGCACCAGCGCCAGCACAACCACCTGAAATTCTCGACTCAAAAGGATCCAAAACAGTCATTTCTTGTTTAGTATCATCCCTTAGGGGCCGTCCATAAACGACGTCGTTCCAAAATCCCGATTTTTCGGACCCGCCTCCCCCAAAATCGCCTTGCGTCGTTTCCACGGCGACGTTGTTTTCGGTTTACCTCCTCCCCGATAAAAGGGCAGTACATACAGTACTGTAACGTTTTCTTGTTACCATACAGCGCAATTAATTGAATAAATCCCTACAACCACTCTGGGAAGCTTTTCTGTATGTAGAAACGTTTGACAGAATGTGAATAAATCGAAAATAATGCAATTCAAGTATCCTAAAATTCCGAAAAAAGCGACGTCGTTTTTCGCTAAACCCCTCCCCTCCTAGTGCGTCGTCTATCGTCGCATTTCAGCAGACACCTCCCCCTCTGGAACGACGTCGTTTATAGATGGCCCCTTATCACAACTTACGCAGTTCAGTTAGCTTTTGAGGCTTATGAGAATATGAAATACTAATCGACGCAACGGCGCCGTCGCCGTTCAAGTATCATTTCAATTACAGTGTACCACTGTATATGCCTACAAATTCGTGTCGAAAAACCTAAATTGGTTAGATCGGCAGGAGGACGTTTGAATCGAGAAAATAATTTGTTTGAATGATGTAATGGACAGATAAACTTTACTTACAGGAACGAACATCATCATCTCTGACTGAAGCTGCGTGTATGGCAGAAAGACGATCTAAGCTTTTGAAAAGCAACCCCAGTCTTGTGCGTAAGCTGAGAGATATCAGTTAAGCTGTGTTCTTGTCAGGTGTTTGGCTGATCTTCTCTCCCTATAATGTGTTTAATCCGATCTGCTCCTCTTTACTCCTCTCGCCACGCGTTAGACAGGTGCTCCCGGTTCCAGATGATAAGCGATAGCGGATGCCTATAAAGACAGTCATTGCTTGCTTTACTTGCTCAGACCGCTTGAATTTGTTGACACCACGCCGTTGTTCATCAGCCCAAAATGAAACCAATCTTCGTTCAAGTAAGCTCTTCTACGCACCGGTACAGTGCCGTTCCGGTACATCACGGTGCAGCCATAATAGGGGGTCTGAGGGTCTTCCCGATTTAGGTCATAGCCCCCTCTCCGAGACGATCTGATTTTTCTGGGAAGCAAATTTGGTGACAACTTTACAATTTCAGCGGACAATTTAATTAGTAGCTGTTTCTATTCGAGCGCTCCCCGTAGAACTTGCAGATGTAGTTGTGTATGTGAGTAGATGTTTGAAGTGTTTAGGTGGCAGTGTTGTGTCTGATGCTGGTGGCGGGTAGCATGTCGCTGGGGGAGGACTTCCTTGACCAATGTGTGTCTCACTGCAACGAGCACTGCTGTCCCAACCACCCCAAACACGCGGTCTGTGCCGGTGGTTGTGTGCAGCGGTGTGTACAGCAAGACAACGGCCCTGACGACTGTCGATACGCCTGCTGCGGAGTGATCGGTTGTTGCGCCTATTGATTTAGTTTGGTTATTACCTTTTGGGAATTTTTAGTAAACTATCAGTAGAACTGTCTTTGCGAACACTCTCAGGCGAACTAGGTGAGAACCAATACACTAGAAACTAAAGCTGACCACAACTTCGCAAACAGGATTTCAAAGATCTTGAACACTACGTACAAGTTCTATATCTACCACCAACATAGCGTTAGTCAGGGGTCGAACGCAATTTGGGTTGATAACGATGGTCCTATATACTGTATGGGATGAACAGTACAATTCGTATAGTATAACATTTGTTAGATTCAGTGAACAGTGCCTAGTCGGTACACGAACGCAACTCGATAGAAAATATCCTGTCATTGCATGAAAATTAATTCATTTATATGAATGCGGGGAAACTACGTGAATACTTTGTCATCCAATTTATTCAAAGATGTAATTTACTGCATACAAACGGACGGCGCATATAAAACACAAAACGCTGCAAGACATTTTGTTTAGAGCCGACTGTACTTCACACTGCGCTTTTAGTACCCAACTCCCTCCCTGGAACAGCCCAAATAAAAACATTTGAA
>JASANB010004712.1:0-33825 GCA_030248155.1 Sabatieria punctata
ATGTACTCTATCTTTGCTATCCTGTAAAACGACTTCTTTTCCGAACTTGCTCTTCAGTCAGTTGCTGGAAAAGCGTAGCAAGTCTCTGGAAGAGCTATTTGCGCGGGTTTGCGCTTGACGGACCTCAAGGAGAAGGAGAATTTGATTGTGTTTGGCGATGTTGGAGTTGCTCGAGAGTGTGCGCACCAACTACAAAGTCTACGGCAAGAACAACGAGTACTACACACTGGAGTCCCTCTATTTCTTCTACCAGAAGCGCGATATGGTGCACCTGGCCTATGTGAAGGAAGCAGCCAATGCCAGCATTCAGGCTATCAATCGACCGGACCGAAAGGAGGTTAAAGGCTACCTGACCGAGCGAGATGCCAAGCCGCCGACCAGCATCGACGTTATGAAGCACGATTCCAGTGCCGGTGCATCTAGCCAAGGACGCTGACCAGCCGCCCGACGCCAAGCGGCCGCGACTCAACCGCAAACGACCACCAGCGCGATAAAGAACGCTTAGAACGGATTTTCGGAGATGCACCGACGGTAAAGAAAGACAAAGACTTGATCCGCGACTTGTCCAAGGATCTGACTAAGGACAAAATAGCGGCGATTAAAGCCAAGATGAAAACCAATCGACGCATTCAGATCAAAGCCGACCGAAGAGCCGGAGTTGTTCGGCTCAAGTGGCGCTGCCGAGGACGGCGCCGTCTGTGATAGACCAGGAAGCGCTGGACCGCGAGTTGAAGGGTCGCGAGAGGATGGGCGCACCGCGTGCGTCTTGTCTGATCTCGGGTCCCAAGAACTTTCAAGAAGAGTCTCCTGCCTATCCTCCAGTCGTTGAAGGCTCGCGAAGATGCTACCGTTCGCGGTCCAAACTCAGGAAAACCGGAGCCGACAGTTCAGGAGTCGGCCACTGCTGCCAAGTCGCGCGCTCCGTTGCAACAGGCTGGCTACAACCGGTACGGACAGGAGATGTTCCGGAAGGCAGAGATGGCCGGCTTCGAGATCGACACGCAAATGACCTACCACAATATTTCTCTCCGCGCCATCACCGAGGAGTGAAGCCGGCGCCCGAACGATCAGTCTTCGACCAACCGCACTTCCTCCTCCTCTGCCAACAGCGAGCCTCCGCGACCGCACAAGCGAGTGTCGCGGACTCCCATTATGGTCATTCCAGCGTCGTCCAACACGTCCTTGGTCACAATGTACAACGTGCGCGAATTGCTGCAGGATCTAAAATTTGTGAGCACCGACGAAAAGCGGGGCCGCGGAGGCACTCGCGAAAACGAAGTTCTCATCGCCCGGCAGAAGCAGGGCGGCCTGACCGTGCCCTACCGCATCGTTGACAACCCTCTCAAGTTGACCACCGAAGAATGGGAACGCGTGGTTGCTGTTTTCGTTCAGGGCCCGGCCTGGCAGTTCAAAGGGTGGCCGTTGGACGGAAAGCCTGTCCAGCTGTTCACTAAGATGGCCGCCTTCCATCTGAAGTGGGAGGACACGAAACTGGATGCTAACGTGGCCAAATGGAACGTGAACGTGCTTAACCTGTCCAAAACCAAACGACATCTTGACCGGGCTACGCTTCTGCGCTTCTGGGAAATTCTCGACAAATTTATGATCAAGAATAAGCCTCATCTGAGGTTCTGAGTGTGCTGTATTGTATTATAATATTGTTTCTGTCTGTAGTTGTTTGAGAGAGCTGATAGTAGTTACATGTTGCTATGAGTCGGTACGTATCTTACGCTTTTGTCGGCGCGTTTTGCTGGCCTGTACTCAGTCAGTGCGTTAAAAATTGGGTGGATAAAATTTTAGATGGCAACTGCTCTTGATGAACAGTTGGTCGCGTTCCGCCAGCTCAAAGCTGATTTCTACCGGCGAAATCCGCGTGCCGCCCCTGAAGATCGGAAACGGGCGTTGAAAGAGCGAGCAGCTATTCTCCTACAGGATGTGCCTATTGCTACCGCGGCAGGTTAGTGTGCTGCATTTTTTCTCGTTTTCTTTTATCTTGTAGCCAAATTTTAACAGCGACATAGTAGGTAGGTACTCGTTTCAACTTTGACTAACCGTACCGGGTAGCACTGTCCTCGTGTCACCGCGGTCTGCTACCGGTACTATATAATTTTTACCACAAGAATTTCTTTTAGATTCTCAATGAAAATTTTTCCTTTTTTTATTTATACAGCGAACGAAGCGTACTAGACAGTTGAAGTTTTAATAACACAAAAATTGGTCCGTTAAGTAGACGACATTCAAAATTTTAGCTCAATCGGTTGGTAATGGAAATTTTGTACAGTCGTAGTTCTAAATAGGGTCTATCCTTTTTGAGGCACACTGTGCAATCCGCATACATGTAGCAGTGGCTCTCTCTCCCCACACCCGACATAGCCCAGACCACCACATCGGTCAAAAAACATGCAAAATTCCTAGTATTGCCTTACATGAAACTTGGATGGCACATTTTGTTTCGCACTAATGAGCGTTAGGACCTATAAATTGGCGCTTTTGGGTAACTTTCAGAGTCGATTAAGAATATTTTGTCCAAAGTATTTTCGAGCAGAAAATTTTTTCCGGCCGCCTTTGACCGGCCCTAGCTCAACTGGAACCCCCGGCGCGTAGCACGTTTGTGTTGCTACGTGATTGTTGGTTTCGGTCGGACTCTTGCCTAACCTTCCTATGTACGTTGGGACTTCTGCCACTGCTGACGCCCAGTGCAGATGGTTTAGGTGTGCAGCCGGGCAGCCCATATCTCGTCTGTACGACAGTTAGAGCTAGAGGTACAGAACGGTCGGCCGCCTGACTTGACTTTTGAAGCTTGAAGATGAAGCCTATTTCTTCCCGGCTACCAACAACAAATGGAACCCCCCACACACAGTTTTTATTTCATAATTTTGTAGAGCTATTGATTTGCTACAGTTCGGTAAAAACTATTTTGGATTATGGCTCGAGGAACAAAAACCATGTTTATTTTTACCAAGAAGCAAGAGATTATTGCATGACTTTGGCCATTCGGCGGTGTATTTCACAGGGATGTCGGGTCGTAGCCCCAAATGCTTTATACCGAACTGTAGCAAATCGATAACTCTACAAAACTGGAATAAAACAGTGCATGGGGTTTCCAGTCGAGCTAGGGCCGGTCAAAGGTGATCGGAAAAATATTTTTTACTCGAAAATGTTTTGGACCAAGAATTCATAATCAATTCTAAAAGTTGGTTACCTAATGAACCCAATTTTGAAGTCCCTCCCAACTAACTCTTATTGGTACGAAAGAAATTCGAGTTGAAAATTTTGGTCCCATAGTTAAGCGAGCCGATTTTTGACGGCTTGTATCTCGGGAGTGGAATGTCAAAACAATAAACCCTTGTGAAGCTGTTCTGTTCTGTCAGGTACAGAATAAACAACAACAACATGTATGGGTACCGGTACCATCTACCACTAGGTGCCTGACTGTCCTATCATTAACCTCTGATTGGAAGATTGAAATTTTGGTGGATTTCAGATCATTCTGCAAAGGCGCGCAACTGTTTGCTGTGTGGTAAGATTCTGAACGTCCTGCCGGACCATGAAGCCAAGTGCGAGGAATATTTAAGCAGAGCTGTCAAATTGGACCCGAGTCTCATAGAAGCCTGGAATGAGTTAGGCGAATGTCTTTGGAAGAAGGGCGATTTGCCTGCGGCCAAGAATTGTTTCCAAACAGCACTGCAGAAAGTGACATATGTGCGTAGTTTTTCGCTTAAGCGCTGTTAATTTTAGAAGCGCAACCCGGTATCCCTGCGCTCGCTGGCAACTGCACTGCGGCAAGAAGGCAAGACTGCCGACGAGAGGCGGAAGAAGATGGCGGAAAGCTTGACGATGTCCAAGGAAGCGGTCGAGCTGAACGACCGAGACGCCGTTTCTTGGTGTTTGTGCATTTTTTCTGTCTGGTTTACTGTCGCACGTCTACTACTAACGTTGGTTGCAGACTTGCTTGGAAATGCTTACATGATCTACTTCTTTGCGTGTGGCCAAAGTTCCTCTGCATCAATGGAGAAAGCTGTGGAGGCCTACGAAAAAGCTGTCGGTTTCTTTTATACCTACTATTATGTTCGTATGGTGTTTCCGTTTTTTAGTTAAACTTGGAAACGGAGTGCAACAGTGCTGATCTCTACTATAACTATGCTCAGGTAAGTGGCTGAATGAAATTTCACTGCCGTCCATCTTTTACAGATTATTTGATTGTTATTTGATCTCTTATTAGAGGAGGATTTTTTCGTTTAGGCTCTAAAGTACGAACAGACCTACGACAAATGTGTCGACTGTTTAAAGTCTGCAGTATCGCTCGATCCGAATTTCGCCGAAGCGCACGAAATGTTGCAAAACGTTTTGGCTTATCTTCGGAGAATGGACGAGTGTGTGTGCAGGAAGGTAACTTGCTGACTTTGCTACCAAAATCTTTACGACCGGTTCAGGGTAAACTGAAGCCAAAACGACTGAGCGAGTTTGTAAAGTCTTTCAATCCGACGCGGGATTTGGGCATCTTTGCCGACAGCAAATATAAATGCAGAAAACTTTCTCAACTACTTAGTGGTGCTAACCCGAATTCGGTGCTTTTGAGTCGAGTGGTTGGAATGATCATTAATGAGGACAGCATTCCCTAGTAAGTATAGTTGCCGTAAGTAATGTGTCACCCTCATTCGTAGATTTTAGTACATTCGCTGTTATCGATCAGGCTGGCGAATGTGTCGTTGTTTGTGTCTATAATTTCTCACCGAAATTCGGGGTCACAATCGGGACTTCTGTGGCCTGCGCTCAGCCGTTCGTAGTTGAAGTGTCACTCTCTGTGGATGATCAGGTTTTCCTTCTATACCTCGGCATCTCCTGCGGAATTGTAAAGCTTTTGCAGACTCTTTCGTTCCGTTGCATTCGAGTGTGCAATCCGCAACTTCTAGTCATTAACGGGAGCAAGCTGAGCGCAGATTGTGTGGCTTACTGCGATGTTAAGACAACCACCTTTGAGGCGTGACTGCCTGTGTTTCAGTAGTGTTCGGTTGTGACTTTTTGAGATCATCACTTTATTCTTTTGCTCACAGACAGACTGGTGCACATTGAATTGAAATAGCATTATATACAAGGTTCAGCCGATAAGCTTGACATGTAGCACTTGCATTGTCATTTTTGTGTACACCAAAGTTTGGTAAGCTTTGCTGCTTCCTGAGATACTGCGCTATGCGTGTAACAGTGCAAACTGTACTGAATAGAAAAGAAGTGTTATATTTTCGAGATGAATCTTTCAGAGAAATCATATTTAACTAATGAATTTTGGAAAACTCGTCGGTAACCTGATCCGAGTCTCTACATAAAGATTGTGTAAGACACCAGTTTAGCCGAATGAAAGCGGTTTGAACTTCGCTACAACTGCAGACAGTAAATGTGGATGAAATCATGGTCAGAAAACATTGAAGAAGGGTTTATCGAAATTAAACTGCTTTAGATTTCTTCTCCATCATTTCTTTATCAGTTGATTTCGTGCGCTGTTACGATTTGAAGCTTAGTGCAGTGTCTCCTAAAGTGAGGAACCTAAATCTGATGCTGTATACTTCAGTGAATGTGGACAGATTTCAAGCAAATCGACTGGCTTTTAGAAACACTGTATGTCGGTTCTGGTTGTTTTCTGCAATGCGTTCTTTCTGCTGTTGTGAAAGCCGCTTGTTCTGTAGACCGGGTGCCAAGTGTCAATTGTTTAGCGGTCGTGAGGCTTTGCTTGTACAATAAAATCTTCGGAATTCACCCGACAGTCTTTCCTACGATTACGTAGTGTCGGTCAACAATTACTTTGTATCTACTTTCTATCGGTGTTGATGGCTCTGCAAACTGAGCTGTATGCGTGTTAGGCATGGTGAAGCTGTCTGCTTTCTGCAAAGCAATACGAGTGAGTGGTCGCCTTTTTGCGAATCCGTCCTTGTCTTTGCTGCTGTGGTTTCAGCTAACTAGAGGTGGGGTGCTTGAAATGGACCGGCTGCGTGTCTACCTCCGTGGGGGAACGGGAGGCAACGGTCTCGAGTTGTTCGGCGGTTGCGGTGGCAGAGGAGGCGACGTTTACTTCCAGGCTAGCACCTCGACTACTCTCAAGAAAGTTCTCCTCAAGAACCCTAGGAAGCGCTACATTGCTCAGAGTGGCCAAGACTGCTCGTACGTACTTTTTCTGTGCGTCCGAGGCGTACAGAACTCAGTTTATCTAGAAAGCGATTGGTTCTCGGACAAAGGGCTCCGGACCTGATTGTGGACGTACCTGTTGGCGTGATGATAAGCAACGACGATGGGCTGAAATTGGGTAAGAAGTCAGTCATACTTTTTGTAAGTCTCAATTAGAGTGCGAACAATACCTAAAAAACCCAATACCCCAATACCCAATACCCAATACCAATACCTGAGACCCCCAATACCCCAATACCCAATACCCAATACCCAATACTTGCATAGCTGGGCCAAAAAAATCATTTCAGTGGACAGGTGCATTCTAGTTGTTACAAGATTTTTGGTACAAGTACAAGGTACAAAAGTTACAAGATTTTTGGCACTGCAATTAAAATTTTTAAGAGGCTGGTTGGGCCGCTGCTCAAGCAGGGCGAGAAAATTTTGAAAAATTAGCCTTTCAGAAAGCATTTAGAAGCCGTTTTAGGCGTAAATATAATTAGAAATGTCACCATTTTTATTTTAGATAAGAACAGAGAAATGAATTACTGGTGTAGCGCTTAGAAAAGCGTACACTTTAGGAAATTCTACTAACGTTTAGTTGATAGACCGTCCATAAACGACGACATTCCAGAGGGGGAAGGGGGTCGGCCCAAATGCGACGATCGACGACACACCAGGGGGGGTTGGCAAAAAACGACGTCGCTTTTTTCGGAATTTTAGGAAACTTTGATTGTATTATTTCCAATTTAAGTACATTCTTCCAGAGGTTTCTACAATGCAGAAAAGCTTCCCAGAGTGGTTGTAGGGATTTATTCTATTGATTGCGCAGTATGCTAACAAGAAAACATGACAGTTCTGTATGTACTGCACTTTTATCAGGGGGAGGTAAACCGAAAACGACGTCATCTAATAGGGGGAGAGGTCCCCTAGAAACGACGCAAGGCGATTTTGGGGGAGGGGGCTCCGAAAAATCGGGATTTTGGAACGACATCGTTTATGGACGGCTCCTTAACGCGAAACCAGCTTACTAAACCGAATCATCGATCAGCTTTTTCGATTTTTTCAGATCAAGTTTTCAGGTCAACATCGATTTTTCTTTATATTTAATTGTCCAATTTAGTATTGGGTATTGGGGGGTAAAAACCCCAATACCCAATACCCAATACCTGGAAAACACCCCAATACACCCAATACCCAATACCCAATACCAGTTCGCACTCTAGTCTCAATTGCACAAAGGCATTGCTGGCATACATGGATCGTTAGGGGTTAGGTTGGGGTTTACCCCTCCCCGGCCAATACCACCTACTCGGCCCGCCACCCCTGCTTCACCAACCCCCTCCCGGAGGGAGAAGAGTTTCGCTTATTTAAGGCAAAATAGGCGTTTTTGGACTTCCCCCGAGACGTCCAGGCCCCCTCGGGATTTTTCCAGCCAGTGTATGATTGCTGCATGTCCTAAAGCGGCTTGCTAAGTGGTATGTGTGCTAAAGCGTTTCGTGTAAACAGGTGAGTTAAACAAGGCCAAAGAGAAATTGCTGGTTGCAATGGGAGGCGAGGGTGGTTCTCCAGCCTCCCGGTACGTACGCAGTAAAGGAACGTCCCAGCGCGTTGTGCTCGACCTGAAACTGCTAGCAGACGTTGGTTTGGTCGGGTGAGTGACTGATTGATCTCATCTAACTCTGATTTGACTGTGTCTGCAGGTTTCCTAACGCTGGCAAGTCAACGCTCCTCCGAGCTTTATCCAACTGCAAGCCAAAAGTTGCATCTTACCCTTGTAAGTACTGGTTTACCTACTTTCATTTAATCAAGGCTGGTGTTAGTTCCAGTTATTGAAGTTTTAACTATTCTTGGTTTACTGTAGTATTTATACATACGGTCTTGTACAGAGAAATTCCTAACTGTAGTACGGAAGCATGAGTTTCACAAAAACTGAGCAGGGTGGATAATTTCAGTCACCACGCTACGACCACATGTTGGAATGCTGGAGTACAGCGACTACCGACAGGTAAAGTCCGACTAACCTGAGAAGCAGCTTTAGAGGTCTGCTGCAGATTTCTATGGCAGATTTACCGGGGCTCATAGAAGGGGCCTACCGCAATATTGGAATGGGACACAAATTTTTGAAACACGTCGAGCGCACATCGGTGCTGTTGATGGTGATAGACACAGCTGGATTTCGGTTGAATGTACAATCTCTGTTCAGAACGCCGTTGGAGACCATTGCCCTGCTCAACAAGGTGACACTCTATGGAGGCAAATTTCTTAGCTTGACTTTTGTAAGCGCTTACCCTTTCGAAATCACCTGTGCCATACGGCACAGATTGCATCCAACAACACAACAAATGAGTTCTTCCTGAAATTTGTGTTGGCCAGTTTTTGACGAACTACCACCGAACACTTGGCGAACACAAAAATTACGATACGAACACCCGACGAACACAAAAAATGGGCGCTCCGAACACAAGGGGAACACCACCCAAACAC
This sequence comes from Sabatieria punctata, assembly GCA_030248155.1. NCBI lineage: Eukaryota > Metazoa > Nematoda > Chromadorea > Araeolaimida > Comesomatidae > Sabatieria > Sabatieria punctata. The sequence continues at coordinate 8,644 of JASANB010004712.1, forward strand.
CCCGAACACCTCCCGGGAACACTCCTGAGCACCACCCCCAACACCCTAGAGACATTTTAGGAACACATTAGGGACACTTTAGAGAAACGTTGCGAACACTAAAATTGGTAAAATCGCCTGTCTTTTTAGCTGTATTTGAGCCCAAATTAATAGGGAGGGGGTTGGGTAGCGATCGACCGGAATTCCGGTTCCGGTTCCGGCCGGAACTAGCGGTTCCGGTCCGGTTCGGGTGAAAAAGGGTACCGGAACCGGAACTTTTTCATTCACTATTTTCGATGGATATTCAGTTACATCAAGTATTATTGCGTCTGTTTAATAAAGTGCGCAGCTCAGTGGGGGCAGTAGAATTTGCATGAATGGGGAGAAATTATGCAGTTTTCCATGTTATGCATCATTAGAAGTGCCTCTAAAGACAATTTTCGGTGAAATTATGCAGTTACAGGCAGTGTTTAGAGCTGTATTGTCGTTTTCGAACAGGTTTCTCAACTGACTTAAGGTGCAAAAGTGGAAAATTTGTTGTAAGTATCTGTACTAGCATGCTGGACCCCATACATGCAACAGCTCCGGGCCGACCTGGGGGGAGGGGGGTAGGGGTAGGGGGGGTTTTTTCCTCAGGTGGGGGGTCGAGGGGGGGGGGGTTTCGCCCAGGTGGGGGGTCCCAAATTTCAAAAAGCTCCAAAACGCCTAGAAATGCGTTTTTAGCACGTTTTTTTCAAAAAGGACGCTAAAAATCCCTATTTTAAGCTGCCAAATAGCGTTTTAAAGCTAAAAACAAGCAAAAAATGACAAAAAGAGCTTCCAAAAACACCGATTTTTCTTCAATATCAGCAGTGGAAACGCCAAATTCGGTTTCCAAAGGCTTTTCAAGTGAATTTTAGGCTAAAAATTAGTGATTTCTGACCCGGTTTGTTAATACTGGAGCCACTACCACGACTTGTATTTTTTGGTCGGGGGGAGGGGTCCCTTAACATGTCTCGGGGGGGGGGGGTGAGGGGGGTTTGGCCTTTCCAGCAGGGGGGTAACCCCCCCAAACCCCCCCTAGTACATGTATGCTGGACCCATTTAAGACGATTTTTTAAAAAAAGCAAAAATTTTTGGCCTTCAAAACAAATTTTTTTTAACAACTGTGCCTTTAAGGCAGCTAAAAACATCTCCGAAGGTGACAGATCAAAGCTGAAACCTGAAAATGTTGAAAAGCTTCTCTTTCTGAAGTACAATTTGCGTGCTCTTGACTACTGTTATTGAAAAGTCTGTATTCTGTTGTTGATTTGAACTTCTGCTGATGTTTATAACAGGAATTTGTACACGACGTGCCTATAAATACGCTTCTATAAATTTTGGACCAAATATTGAAAAAGTTCCGGTTCCGGTTCCGGCCGGAACTGGGTGGTTCCGGTTCCGGCGAAAATTTTGGTTCCGGTCGATCGCTAGGGTTGGGTACTAAAAACGCTCAAACATCGCAAAAAAGTTGTAATTTTCGGTTACGAAACGTCAAAAATTGCTAGTTCATGCATAAATACAGCTAAAAAGTACATGCGGTTTTAGCAATTTTAGTGTTACCAAGGTGTCTCTAAAGTGTCACTAAAATGTTCCTAAAATGTCTCTAACGTGTTCGGGAGGTGTTCATGGGTGTTCGGACCGCACATTTTTGTGTTCGTCTGGTATTCGGGTGCTGTTGGGCCAGGTGTTCGCGAACACCTTAACTATGGGCTCAGTGTTCGGCGCAATTGGCGGACGCGTTCACATGTCTCCGAACACAGAAATTATGTTCGCCTCAATGGTGAATTCGAAAGGGTTTTTAACGCACAATATGTACATACTTGTCTTAGCTACAAAGTTCTACGTGCGTGAAAGAAAGTGTCACACGACGTTAGCAAGACACAGTTAACGCAACGATTACTTTAGGAAGTGGAATTGTACAACCCTGAGCTGACAGAGAAACCGTGCGTTCTGTGTCTGAATAAAATGGACCTGGACGACTCAAAACAGAACGTGGCTGAACTGAGACAAGTACTTGCAAGCGATGAGCCATTCAGGTCGCTGTCTGAAGACCTTCAACCAGAACGTCCACTGACATTTTTGAGAACTTTCGAAATTTCCGCACAGAAGGCAATGGGCACAGAAAGGCTGAAAGACGGCATTCGTGAAGTGCTGGACTATCTGGACGACTTAAAGCGCTCCAGAACAGATTACTGCTTTGATGACAGTTTTGAGAAAACAAGGAAACTTGTATGAATAACGGTTAATCATAGTTGAGCTAACATAACGAAATTGAAGTGAACGGCACATCACTGAGTAAACTGTGGTAATGCGGCAAGTTGCACATTTCACCCGAATCGAAGACTGAAAACAAGAGTTTACAATTTCTCGTACGGCTTCTCAGTAGACTCCTCCAGAATGCGAGACACGTTGCCTTGCAGATTTTTCGGCGCCAGCGGGTGTCGCTCGAAGATTTTCTTGTGCAAATTCTCCGGCATAGACTTGGAGCGTCGCTTGGAGGCGAGCAGAGCTTGCGTGGGAGAGTTCTCGTCGGTCTGACCGCTGGCCGTCGAGCTGGGAGTGCTCCTCTCGCTGGCCAACCGTCGGCGCGTCGGTGTGTTTTCCACTTCGATCGGAGTGCGTTCTATGCCAGAACTGGGCGAGCGCGGGTCCTCCTCCAGTTTGCGGTGAGCCTCCTTTGTAGACGGAGTAGCGCTCATCTCACGCATGTCGTAATAGTGCTGACGACTGAACAAACCTCCCATAGTCTAGAACAACACCGACTTCACTGAACACTCAGCAAAACAGAGCAGAACCATACTAACGCAAGAAACTGAGGGGCAGCCAGAATTAAGAACAGTGCTAAGGAATGGCATGGGTGCTAAACTGATTGCAACTCCCCAGAGTAAACTAAGCATGACAGAAAAAATGAAAATATCCACAGGTAGCATTGGCACTGAAAAAATGTGCCTGACTGTATGAAGCAAAGAGTACATGGATGGATGGTACTGCAGTGCGAAGTAAATCCCTAAAATTGAACATACATAGTTTAACATCTACCTATTATATACTATTTTAGCATTGGATACCAGCCAGATCCGCAAAAAAGTTGCTTATACATCCTAAGTGGACTTTCTCACAAAATGCATGTTAACTTTTCTACCTTAAGTAGTTTAGGTACTTCTCTTTCGAAAGGGCACTCCTCACCGTCTGTGACCTTACCTTTTTCAAAATTTAAAAAATAACAACAAATGGTTGATTATAGGACAGTACCCCCACCCCAGTTACGAAGGGCAGTAGGAAGAAAACCCCCCAGTCGGGGGCGGGGCTAGAGGGATTACTGTAATCGATTTCAATTTTTGGCTGGTGTGAACGTGAAGTTGGTTTTGCCAAAATCGCATTGTTTTTAGTGCGATGAAGCTGGTAGAATGCCGGCTAGTGCTCAGTCGTCCGAATTAGTGGAAGTTAGTCACCCAAATATTAGTTGTTGATCAGAAAATCTGGTTGTTTTGCGTCGTCGAAGCGTGTGAGCGATTATGGCGGAATAGTAACAAGAATTTTCGAACGGATGGCCTACCTAGCTGATAGAACGGCTCCAGCAAGACGTTTTAACTTAAGTAAACTCACTTGCACCTGCCTTGGATGAGGAAGGCGGACAAAATCGTGTTTGGCGTAACAATTTTCAGGTTAGTTAGCATAGCACCTTCATCTTTTAATGTTTAAAATGACTTATACTGTGGGCTTCAGTGTCTCGCTCGTCAGTTCGTAAGGAAGGGATGACATCGTTAATAGGAAGATCTTTATGTTAGGACTAGTGTGTGTGTTTATTTGTTTATTAAGCAGCAACCGACCGTTAGTACCACGAATAGCACTGATTTTGCCAACAGTAGACCTCAGTCCGCGGTATTTGCGCATATATATCCTGTAAGAATCGGCCGCATGGTGGAGATTTCTTTAGAACGTTCTTCCTGAGCCTAAGACTAAAAAGTCGGGTAGTCGGCCGGTAGGGCGAATTGGCCTCCTCTGTTTACCGCAACGCCCAACGGGTTCATGCAGAATATTTACGCGCTGATGTCCGCGGCCGGAGAACGAAGTGCTAAGTTTATTCAAAGAAGCCAGCCTGGATGGAGAACACAAACGACGACAATTCTTTGACTATACCGGCCATACATGTACCAGGTCATCCGCCGAAGGGGAGGGGAGTCTGGCGCCGGCCGGGGGGTCTGAGCCCAAATTTTTGGAGAGGGGTTGGGCACTAAAAAACGCTCAAAAATCGAAAAAAGCGCAATTTTTGGCTAAAAATCGCAATTTTTGGCTAAAAAATCGCTAATTTGGGCTGAAATACAGCTGAAAAGTGCTGTTTTGCAGGCGATTTTGGCAATTCTTGTGTCTGAAATTGTAAAAAATCGCAAAAATGTGCTCAAAGAATTACTTGCCAGAAAAATCGGAGAGGGTCGGAAAAATCGTCTCAAGGGGACCCATCGGGGGGGGGGGTCTGGCCTAAGTCGGGTGGGGGCAGTCCCCTGTTATATGTATGATACCGGGGTGGGACGGCGGACCAAAAAAGTAGTTCGTTTTGTTGCCGTAATGGGCTATTGGCTGTAGGATGTGCGTGCGACGATCGGTCCATACCGGGTGCACTGAGTGATGGTTGTCTTAGGTGTATATTGTTTTTCTCCCTTTAACTTAGTGTACGCAGATGCAATTTCTTCAGGCACCTCTGCAACGGCAGCGTCCTAAAGCGCGAAAGTAGTAGCAGAATGTCGACTGAACCGGACATGGCTGCTGCTTTAAAAGCTCGGCGATTGTGACAGAGAACTTACCTTGCGACGGCTAATTCAGAGTTGACGCCATTCCCGACCCTAACTGCCATCTCCACAGACAATTGACTCAGTTGTTTCCACTGTCTACGATGACGGAGAACAGATGCTGGCAGGCAGCGATGAGTAAATGTAAGGTACGACATTTTGATTTAGCCGTCTTAACCCGTTACACTCTAAACAATTTTGTGTTCATCTGAGTGAATAAAATTAGGACTTGTTGTTCATCATTCCATTGTTAGGATCAAGTTAGGTTATAAGTTGCTCAGAATAGAAAAATGCAAGTTACTAGAGGTGTTCACGAGCCTAAAAAATCTCGTCTCGGTTCAATTTGGGTCAGCTCACTCTAATATCGATCCCTGGCTGCAATTATTAAACACTACCCATGATTAGCGATCGACCGGAATTCCGGTTCCGGTGCTGAAGGGTGCCGGAACTGGAACTTTTTGACTTTCCGCTCTTTTTGGAAGCAAACCTCCTAAATTCCATGCAATAACGCTAAACATTATTAATAATCACCTAAAAACTTTGTTTTAGACAACAATTTTGATTGCAATCACTACTTTTTTTCTCAGAAGTGCACACAAAAGTGTCGATAATTTATTTACTAGTGTGGTGCTTAACAATTACAGTAGAATTTCAGATGTTTCGATATTTTATAGCCGAAAATTAAAAAAAACATAGGTCATAAATATATAGCAGCCCACAAAAACGCAAAATCATCAAGGGTGTGTGGGGGTCCAGTATGAGGAATGTAGAAATTCTCTGGGAATCAGTAAACTAAAACTAAATCAATGTTTTTGGTGCTTAAACAGTATGTAAACACTACTTGGACATGTAAAACAGTAATGTTTCATGGCAGTTCTACCAGTTCTAACTGTAGCAAAGCACTCTGTAACTGTTTTCTGCAGTTTTCAGCTAGAATTTCGAATTTTTGACCTTTGTTGAAAAGTTCCGGTTCCGCCCGGAACTGGGGTAATTCCGGTCCGGTTCCAGTCGGAATTTTGGTTCCGGTCGATCGCTACCCATGAGTTGACTGAAAACGTGATCAATTATATTTATTCTCGGTTTAGTCTCCGGATTAGTTGGTTGCCGAACTGAACTGAAGATGAAGATGAAGCGCTTCCAGCCTGCCAAGTTAAATTGAAAAAGCCTTCGTTCAGACGATACTCTCACGGTTCTCTCGTGGAAGTCTCTGCGAAACTGCACTTGAGATCTTGATTACGCATTTGTTACCAGTGGTTAGAAGATTTGTCTGTCTGCGTGCACCATAGTTTTTCTTTGGTAAAATAAGTACGTACGTAAGGCCGTACGTACAACACCAGAAGTAAATCATTGTCGAAGTTTTTGTTCTGACAGCGTATCGTTTGTCTGTTAATGAGTGATGCCAAGGTGTCGTGCCAGTGCTGGGGAACTGCCTGTTTAATAAGATAGAACTAGCATTGGATGGATTGTACTGGCATGGCCGTAGTGTTTAGGCCACACCACACGGCGAGTCGATCACGCGCACTCATCCTGCCATTCCTTCGATATAGTAGTAACCGGCACACGCACGGTGTCAGTCTGGACGGGTCTCAATGGTAGCTGTCCCCGTTTCCGTTTGTGCGAAGACGTGTGGTTGCTATTGTAGTTTTAAGTGCAAGGGCAGATTCAGTTCCTATTCTTTGGGTAAAGGCGAAGACGAATTCATTCGGGTCCTACATACTGTCTTTTGTAACAGAGCCTACTTTCTCAGAAAATTTATTCAACTGTACGTAGAAAGGTAAAAAGTTACGCAGCTCAATGCAGACTTTGACCATCACGCAAATGCTAGCTCATGGTAGGTAATCTCCCCCAATTTGACGACTTTTCCTTTTTATTGATCGGACCTAGATGAAATCGTCGAATTTTCAGAGTCTGGTTAGGGAGGCCTATACATTAAACATTCTTTTTTTTCGAGAGGAACAATCCACCGCAAACCTGCTTTGTCATCCATAGTTACTAAAAGAAAAAACAGTTATATTTTCTTTTTCGGTATCTTATGAATGCCGTGGCTTTCACGATTCTCTGCCACCAACAGCATAGCGTTTTATGCCATTCCTAACATTTTGCGCCTACATTTTTTCCACATGAATATAAATTCAGCTAAATTCTATAAGTAATTATTTGTTGGCAATGATTCAAATACAACTGCTAAACACTTCAAAATTATAGCGGTAGTTGCGCAAAAATATGTTCTGTTTTCGTTGCAATTGCAGGTGCTGATAAATGCGTTTGCTATTTTTGAACTTCCCGCGCCACTTTACTACACACCGCGCGGCGCTACAGTAACCCTAACGGCGGCCATCTTGTTGGGGGGTTTTTTTCCTATAATCTTACGAAGAAGACAGACATTTGGTTGACCTAAACCTAGGCATAAGCCTGCACCTAAGACTAAGTCTGAACCTTCTGAACGCAACCCTTAGCTTAATCCCAAGACTGAGAACAAGCTTAGCTAAAAATCTGTAGCTCCGTGCAGGGGGGCAAAAGATAAAAAGCACCGTCGGGACCGCAGCACCGCAGCACCGTCGGTCTCATCGGACCGTATTCCTGTTGCTCTCCTCTTCCGTTTTTAAACGCCGTCTGCCGAAAATCGGCCATTTCCCCCCACTGGTTCGATGAGACCGACGGTGCTACGGTGATTTGAGGATACAACCGAATTTCGGTGTTGCTCGGTAGTATGAACCGAATAATTCGGTATTTTCATCTATTCCGTTTCGGTATTTTTGCTACCAAATAAAATAACTGTGTAAAACTCAATATTTTGCTGCTTTTTAACGCACTTTGCCACAAAATGTTTAAAAAACGAAATAATCTCACTGCTTTTCGGTTTTGTAACTGGCTATTACACAGTTTGATCGAGTTAAAATTTGCCTCAATTCTGTCAACGCCTTTAAGCGGTTTTCTGAAACAGTTTTCTTTTGTTTCTTGCCAGCGTAGGCGGACCTAATAGCTGGAAAACATTCAGAGAAACCAATAGATTATGTACTAAAACTGTTAATTTTGTGCTACAGTAAGAACGCATTGAGTTTTTGTGGGCCAAAAATTTTTATTAACTTGTTTTGAAAATTGTCAACCTTTTAAATCCTGGGTACGCCACTGCAACAGACGCTCTGAGTGATGTCTCGTCCTCTTCATCAACTGCAACTATCATTTCTGGCTGGACACAAACCGATAATAAAATTAACAGTCTACTATTCGGTACTCCCTCCTTTTAATGCAAATGTTTTTAAACTCTTTCGCGTTGTGTCCTGATATACCAAAGAATGGCCGACTGATAATCGGTCAGCTACGGTTTATCTACTACAGCAAACACCACTAATAATGCAACGAATGTAGCTAGGTGACAAGTTATCAAATGGAAGATTAGATCATGCGGGAAGAAACGAAATACAAGGCAACAGTACACACATCCGACTAACCGTACATGTAACAGGGGGGTCTGGGGGGGTCTGGGCCCCGCCCGACTTTGGCCAGACCCCCCAGATGGGGACCCCCCCCCCCCCCCCGAGACGATTTCACCGACCCCCCCCCTCCGATTTTTCTGGCAAGTAAATTTTCGAGCAAATTTTTGCAATTTTTTACACTTCCACACACAAAAATTGCCAAAATCGCCTGCAAAACAGCACTTTTTAGTTGTATTTCAGCCCAAATTAGCGATTTTTGGCAATTTTTAGCCAAAAAATTGCGATTTTTCTCGATTTTTGAGCGTTTTTTAGTGCCCACCCCCCTCCCCCAAAATTTTGGCTCAGACCCCCCCGGCCGGCGCCAGACCCCCCCCAACCCCCCCTCCCCCATCGGCGGATGACCTGTTACATGCATGCGACTAACATAGTTGCGTCACTTTTGCATTCGCATTCAGTCTATTTGCACTAGTCGAACATGCACCAACCAGCTAGCCTATATTTACATCAATCAGCACTGTACGTCTAGAAGACGAATCCAAATTGCTCGCTCACGTGCCGTTTATGCTGTTCAGACGAGCGTACACATCATGTTCCATATGGATTCTGTCCAAACGAACGTACGGGTATCTAAGAATGTACTGTATGTACGCATAATAATCCTCAAAGGAAAGAAATGCAAAAAGGTTAAAATCCGATTTTTGTGTTACAGGGCACCTTACCTTTCGGTCAGACATGCGTACCGTGCGTGGATGATAAGTTTATAGCAGCGGTCAGGGCCAGAGTAACAGGCTTGCTGTCCGAATTTCGGCGGAATCCAGTGGCGCTCTTCATGCATCAACACAATATCTTCCGGTGGATTCAGCATGTCCACAACATACATGGGCCGGAAAAATCCGGAGGGGGGTGGGGGGTTGAGACCTCGGGGGGGGGGGTTCCCCACCCCGAAAAAGGGCAAAAAAAACGCCTATTTTGCCTTAAATAAGCGAAAATTTCCTCCCTCCGGGAGGGGGGTGGGGGAGGGGGGGTATGGCCGGCCGAGGGGGGTATGGCCGACCGAGGGGGAGGGGTATACCCCCATTACCCCCCCGGCCCATGTATGGTCCACAAGTAGAACCAAGTATACCAAAAATACCGAAACCGAATAGCTGAAAATACCGAATTATTCGGTTCATACTACCTGACACCGAAATTCGGTTGTATCCCTAAATCACCGTAGCACCGTCGGTCTCATCGAACCGGTGGGGAAAATGGCCGCTTTTCGGCAGACGGCGTTTAAAAACGGAAGAGGAGAGCAAAAGGAGTACGGTCCGATGAGACCGACGGTGCTACGGTGCTACGGTCCCGACGGTGCTTTTTACCTTTTGCCTGCAGGGGTAGTATACTATAATTCTAACCTGTGTGGCCCATGGTTGGGAGGTCACTGCAATTGCAAATTTTGAACACAGACCACCCAATGTGATATCAAATGACTTCTGATGATCTCTTGATTATTACAGTCAAGCACTTAACGACGTTTCTGGTATCGGTACCTAGGCTAGTGGTACCATATTATGGTACCGCACCTTCGGGGCATGTGGGGCATATATGGTCCCAGTACCATAAACGGCGTTAAGTGCCAGACTGTATTATTTTACACATCAACACCAATTACTGGATGCTATATTCAGCTTTACCTCAGATTACGCGTTTTGGTCTCGAAGCAAATCCTGTATAACGTGCGCACCCAAACTGTAAATCTTTAACACATGACCGAATTCGGTATCAAAAACTGCCTTTGAGTTCCAATATTATTATTTTACATACCAACACACCAGCACATACACAACAAATTACTGCATGCTACCTCAGAGTACGCGCTCTCGTACATCAACTTACTTCATCGATTGAGCGACTGATTACCCCCGTAACCCCACTCAGAAAACTTGCAATAAAAGTTATTCGCATAGAAGTATCTCTGCAAAGTATTCCCCATCACAATAGGGAATATATTAATAACGTGGGTTTGTTGGTGTCAGTATCCAAGATGTAAAGAATAGGATATCAACTTTAGCTCCAAACCCCAACTAGCCAACAAACCCACCCCGCGCAAAGGCAATCGCCACGGCACTGCTGAATGCGTCTGAGTCGTGTGCATCTTGTCTTGCGCTTATGGCTTATGTGGCGTTCACGACGATAGTTCGAAATTACCGCGTCAAGAAGAAGTGGATTTCGGATGCTGAGAGATGGTAAATTAGGTGTCGATTTGTGATTGGCCGATTGGGCCCTTTTCTGTTCTGCGTTCTGCGTTTGAGTTGTTGTTTTCTCTACGTGCCCTAGTGAGTCGTGGACGATAAAGTTAGTGCTCTGAGCTCATGGAACCAACAATTGGAGTCCATCCAGCGAGGTAGTCTCCTTGCCTCGTTTCCCCTGGTTGTCTCGTTTGCCCTTTGTTGGCCTCTTTCCAGCTGTGTCGTCTCGTTGCCGTTACTGGCATCTTTGTGTTTCGTTGCCCATCGGTGGCATCTTTGTGTGTTTCGTTGCCCATCGTTGGCATCTTTGTGTGTTTCGTTGCCCGTCGTTGGCATCTTTGTGCTTCGTTGGCCATCGTTGGCATCTTTATGTGTTTCGTTGCCTGTCGTTGGCATCTTTAAGTCTCGTTGACCGTTGTTGGCTCCGTTTGGTTGTTTTGTAGCCTGTGGTTGGCTTCTGTTTATTTCGCCCCTTATTACACTTCCTTGTGTTTTCTTACCCCTTATCTTTTCCTGTTATTTGCCCTCTCTGTTTCCTTTCGTTTCCCTGTGTTGTTTGTGTCTGCTCGAACGTGCGTTGGTTTATGTAAATTTGTGATTTCCTTTTTGTCCATTCACGCCGATTCAGTGTACAATGTATTTAAATTTTGCTTTTCCGGTGTTATTTGTTGTTTCGTTGACCTTACGTGCCGAACTCGTATGTAAATTTTGACCCTTTCCGGTTTCCGCAGTTTGTTGTTTTCCCTGTCTCTCAGTCACCTCCGTTTATGCTCCTTCTGTACCATGGTTAAAAACAAACGTAACGCCGCTCCTATTGATACACGCAGTAATGCCTTCCTTATCGACTTAGATTCAGTTTACCAATTGCTTCATAAGGCCGGTGACCTGCTCTCTCAAACTCCTTTTACCTCTGCCCAGAAGGTTGACCTGTCCTGTTATGCTAAAGCTATCCAAAGCCGTTCCCAAGTTATTCAACAACAGTTTGATAATCTCAGTGCGGCTGAACAAAGTATTGTCCAAAATCGATGGAACGAATTTCAAAATGATTCCACTTTCTTCTCTTCTCGCTTAGACGAAATTCTTTCTCACCCCCCTGTTCCCATGGCCTCGGACGTTCCTACCTTGGTTGTTTCCTCTCCTCCTGTAATTACCACTCCTGTTCAGTTGCCTCAACTCACCATCGATCCCTTTCACGGTGGCTGTTTGAAGTGGTTTTCCTTTTGGAGTATCTTCAACAACTTGATTCACAGCCGTACAGACCTGTCCCCCGTTGCCAAATTTACCTACTTACGTGGCTTTCTTCGAGGGGAGGCCTCTCGCCTTATAGCAGGCTTGGCCGTTACTGCCGAAAATTACGAGGTGGCTTTGAATAGATTGCGTTCCCGTTACGCTGATACCGCATTTGTTCGCAATACTCACATTTCCAGAATTACCCACTTGCCCCCTATTACCAATGAGTCTACCCAATTGGTTCCCTTTTCTGATCAGCTTAATGTGCATATAGATAGCATCATCTCGTTGGGGTATCCTGAGGACAGTCTGTCTCCTCTTGGCATCATTGTCTTTGAAAAACTTCCTGAGCGTTTGCGTCTACAGGTTAGCCCTCAGTTACAGAACAACGACAACCCTTTATATGCTATTCGTACGCTGCTTAAAGAGGAGGTGGTCAAACGCAAATATGCCACTGCCTTCTCTGAGCATAATTTTCAGCAACGTCCCCCTATGTCTTGTACCCCAGATTTTCGGCAAGCTGACTTCCCCAGACACCGTTTGTCTGTTCAGCCTCAGCGTACCAATGTCGCCTCTTGTGTATTCTGTTCCGGCTCTCATCAGTCTGCTCAATGCCATATTGTCCTCACGGCTGATCAGCGTGTACAATGTCTTATTGAGCTACATCGATGCTTTCGTTGTCTCTCCCAGAGTCACATTGCTGGTTCGTGTCCTTCCCAGAAAGTCTGTTCCTATTGTAATGGTTTGCATCACCTTAGTATTTGTTCTGCTCGTGAGGATCAGCTGACTGTTCAGTCTTCTAATACCTGTGTCAATACTTTTGTCACTGCTTCCTCTATTTTCAATTCTCCATTCCAGCCACTCCCCCAACCTTCTCTGTTCTCTTGTCCTCCTCCTAAACTATCTCACGCCTTGATTGATTATGAATGTGTTCCTGCAGAATCGGTCATGGAGTTCTTTCAGTCTCATCCGCCTTTATGCTCTGTAGTCCCTACCTTCCAGACCTCATCTATTTTCTTCGCCTCTCTGTCTAGTCAGGCTTTGTGTACTGCCGTTCAGATCTCCCAAACCGTGTCTGTTCACTCCGCTTCTGAGTCTACTCAGCCTTTGTCCACCGACAGTTACACCCCTCAGTCACTGTCTATTCACTCAATCTCTGAGCCTAGTCCATTCTTGCCTATTGGACCTTCTGACATTCTGGCCCATTTGGGTACTGTTGCTACTACCGTTTCAAATCTCTCTTCACCTCAGATCTCTAAGGGTTGTATCCCAAATCTGCCACTTGCTCGTTTCCGCCTTCAGTTGGCTAATGCCCCTTTCCTTTCTGTTGATGTTTACGTTCCTTGGTTTGACAAGAATCCTCCTATCACTGACTACCTGTTGTTTTATCTGACCCTGCTCTCGAACATGAGTCTAGACCCTCTCAGTGTGCTAAGTTTTGTGTGCCTAGCGGGCCAATCTCTTTTTCAGTCCAGAGGATGCCACTGTCATTCTGTAAAATTGAGGTTGTCCAGCCCTAAGCTGATTCGTTAGACACGCTGTAATCTGATTAGTAGACGTACTCTTTTCTCTTCCTCCACACTCTTCTTTTACTCTAGGCTTAGCACGGTCGTCAGGCACGGATGTGCCCCCGATGACGCCTGTTGGTGGTGCGAGCGACTTATTCTGTGCACTTAGGTTCCTGCTTGATTCGTGCTATTTTTAGTTGTGTTTTTTTGCGCATCTTAATTATGTTTGTTCATGCCTTCCCCACCTTTACTCTGTTTAGATCTTGCTCCCTTTCCCACGGTTAGCCTCTTCTATTCCCTTATTTCTCCTTAATTCCCTTTAGCCAGTACATGTCTCATTCACTACGTTTTCAATGATGTAGTCTGGTATCATCGCTATTCAAAAGATGCCCTCGCCATCAGATTCGCTCAAGATGAAGAAGACCTTCTTGGCCGGGAGTGTGGCGTTCACGACGATAGTTCGAAATTACCGCGTCAAGAAGAAGTGGATTTCGGATGCTGAGAGATGGTAAATTAGGTGTCGATTTGTGATTGGCCGATTGGGCCCTTTTCTGTTCTGCGTTCTGCGTTTGAGTTGTTGTTTTCTCTACGTGCCCTAGTGAGTCGTGGACGATAAAGTTAGTGCTCTGAGCTCATGGAACCAACAGCTTACTAACGCCAGTTGTTTTCTGTTCTATGGATCGATTCTAGGTCAAAATGCCCCCCGCCATGGAATAAGGGTCCCGACCACCCAGATGGCCAAATCTTAGCCTAAGGCTCATGCCCCGGTAGCCAGCTCGCTTCAACCGTTTTTCGTTCATGCAGGCAGTGTAAATTTTATGATCGAATAAAAGAACTAGATTTTGGAGTTTGCAGAGCTTAGATTGATGGCTGTTGAATAAGGGTCAACAAGGTTGCTAGGTTAAAATGCCCCCCGCCATAGATCCACTGAATAAGGGTCCCGACCACCCAGATAGCCAAACCTGAGCCTAAGCCAAAGGCTCATGCCGCGGTTGCATTTCGTTTATACATGTGTTGTATGATAGAATAAATGAACTAAATATTAGATGCACCTATTGCACCATATTAGTACTGAGTCACAAATCTTTTCCATATTTTCATTATTTTGGACTGAAAGAAAAAGCATTTAGTAGGTAAATAGTATACCGCAAAATTATCTTAAAGAAATCAAAAGAATATATGTCAATCTACAGTACAGCCCAAAAAATGTCCACCCCCCGTTTTCGAACTTTACTCAAACGATTTGTTCTCAGTCATTTGTTTATCAATTTGGCTCAAATTTTCAGGATTAATTACCAATATAACTGGTTAGATACTGTGCAAGCTTGTTGAGCAAACTCCAACACGTTCTGATTTTATTATGCAAAAACTAAGAATCAAAATGGTCCACAGAAACTTCAAATTTTTCGCTAATTCAAAGAATATGGGTCTGAAATTTGCAGGAATGATTGATGTTGCCATTGGGCATAACATACTGAGTGGGTAGCCCTATTGAATGAAACGTGAAAAAGTTAGGCAGGTGCGATGGCGTAGCTGGGAATCCAACCCAGCACCTTTGGATTGTCCAGTGCTCTAACCACTAAGCTACACACCGATGCCAGACTAACACCTTAAACTCAGCATTTTAGAAAGCTAGCCAGTAATGAGGAGCGGATAGAAGCCACAAGCATAAAACTCAAGCTGAACTAGTGTAGCCAAATTGAATGAAAGGTGAAAAACTGTGTGTGTAATCATGTGCAATGGCGTAGCTGGGAATCGAACACAGCATCTTTGTATTACCGGTCCAGTGCTGCAGCTCAAAGGGCCCTAAAATTGGAGAATTTCAAAAACGTGACAAAATGTCACTTTTCTTCATAAAACTGGTGAAATGATTAATCTGAAAATTTTCGATTTTTCAAAAACACTGTGGGGAACGTTTCTGTGCAATAGAGTTCAAATATCACATCCAAATTCCCAAATTTTGCTCCCATTGGAGCTACACGGCTGCCAACTCAGTATGTTATGCCAATGGCAACATCAATCATTCCTGCAAGTTTCATAACTATAGTCTTTGAAATGCCAAAAAAATTGAAGTTTGCATGGACCACCATAAATCTTAGTTTTTTGGTAATAAAACCGGAACGATTTGGAATTTTCGCACCAAACTAGCACAGTGTCCACCCAGTTGTATTGTTAATCAATCCTAGAAACTTGAGCCAAATCGACAAACAAATGACTGAGAACAAATCTGTTGAGTAAAGTTCGTAAATAGGGGTGGACATTTTTTGGCCCATACCATATTTTAGTGAGGAACAACATAAATATTTTTATCAATATAAAAGATTGGTTGAAAAGTCACAGTTCCTAGCTTAAGCATCACTGACTCTGTATATGGTAAACAGTCTGTAGACCTACCTCCACACCAAATCGCGTTGAGTGTTTTGCAGGACTCCCTCTCATTAAAGCGACGTTGCTTTATGTTTTTGCCTAAATAAATATGGTTGCTTCTGGGCACTGTTCTAGGCAAGCAGGCAAGTCCATTCATGCTTCTTTAATATGGCTATTGGGACATTGCTCAACTGACTATATTATGCAATCAGTCATATTAATAAAGCAGCAATAATTTTGCCTAAAAGTGATAAATTATAAACAAAGCAATAATCATGCTTCTTTTTTTAGGTTATGATGTCCTAAGCTCTCAGCTTACCCCCATTCTTTCTTGTGGAATGATGTCGTTTATGGAATATCATTCAGTTTATATTATAAGTATATACAAATGTTTCAAGGAATTTCAGGCTATGTCGTTCCACTGAAAATTAAGTAGTGCTCTTTAATATCATCTTTGTCTTTCCGTATTTAACCCATGACAATGAGTTTTTGGGGCAATCCGAGTATTATTTTGTCAAGAATTACTTCTTTTCTAGACATAGAATGCATTTGCTTGCAATGAAAACTATGACCAACCATACAGTATGTAGATCGATCTTTGCTATTGTATCTTTTAGCAACAGAAAATCACTTGTTCTACTAGATGTAACGTTTGGCCAGGGACATACTGTAATCAACTCTGTGGTATCGCTTTTCCATGGAACTGTTTTGCGCAATCGACCTTCAGTGGCAAGCGTTGTTGTCTGGTTGGTCACGACCCTTATTCAACAGCCATCAATCTAAGCTCTGCAAACTCCAAAATCTAGTTCTTTTATTCGATCATAAAATTTACACTGCCTGCATAAACGAAAAACGGTTGAAGCGAGCTGGCTACCGGGGCATGAGCCTTAGGCTAAGATTTGGCCATCTGGGTGGTCGGGACCCTTATTCCATGGCGGGGGGCATTTTGACCTAGAATCGATCCATAGAACAGAAAACAACTGGCGTTAGTAAGCCATAAGCGCAAGACAAGATGCACACGACTCAGACGCATTCAGCAGTGCCGTGGCGATTGCCTTTGCGCGGGGTGGGTTTGTTGGCTAGTTGGGGTTTGGAGCTAAAGTTGATATCCTATTCTTTACATCTTGGATACTGACACCAACAAACTCACGTTATTAATATATTCCCTATTGTGATGGGGAATACTTTGCAGAGATATCCCTCCCTTTACACGAGACACCATACCCCATGAGTGAGACAGTTTAGGGAAACCCCTAGCTAACTTCAAAATACAAGAACGTAACAGCACCAGTACTAAGAAACTTTTTTTCTTATGTTTCCCTTGACCCCAATTGTATGCATTTCCATGATGGGATAACTTAACAGCACACCTTGTCTAATTTTTATCATGATGCATGATGGTGGGGTACTTCTCACTGAATTACATACTGTCGTTTAAAAATTTTTGTTTAAATTTTATCACGATAGTACTTCTCACTAAATCACATACTGTCGTTTGAAAATTTTTGTTTAAATTTTATCACGATGGTACTTTACACTAAATCACATACTGTCGTTTGAAAAGTTAGTATAAATTTTACCACTATGCTACCTACCTCTCACTGGATTACATACTGTCATTTAAAAATATTTTATAATTTTTCTCACGATGCTACTTCTCACTGAATCACATACTGTCGTTTGAAAATTTTCTTTCAATTTTGCCACAATGCTACTTCTCGCTGCATTACATACTGTTGTTTGAAAAGTTTTCTTTAAATTTTATCACAATGGTACTTCTGGCTGGATTACATACTGTCGCATAAAAATTTTCTGTCAATTTTGCCGCAATGCTACTTCCCCTGGATTACATACTGTTGTTCGAAAAGTTTTGTTTAAATTTTATCACGATGCTACTTCTCACTGAATCACATACTGTCATTTGAAAATTTTGTTTAAATTTTACCACTACACTACTTCTCACTGGATTACATGCCATACATGTAACAGCTCATCCGCCGAAGGGGGAGGGGGTTGGGCACTAAAAAACGCTCAAAAATCGAAAAAATCGCAATTTCTTGGCTGAAAATCGTAAAAAATCGCTAATTTGGGCTGAAATACAGCTAAAAAGTGCTGTTTTGCAGGCGATTTGGCAATTTTTGTGTCTGAAATTGTAAAAAATTGCAAAAATTTGCTCAAAAAATTACTTGCCAGAAAATCGGAGGGGGGTCGGCAAAATCACATCGGGTGGAAGGGTCCCCCATCCGGGGGGTCTGGCCTAAGTCGGGTGGGGGCACACCCCCAGACCCCCTGTTACATGTAAGTTACATACTGTCATTAGAAAAGTTTTGTTTAAATTTAATCACAATGGTACTTCTAACTGAATCACATACTGCCGTTTGAAAATTTTCTATAAAGTTACAGCCATACAAGGGCCAGGGGGTAAGGGGGTTACCCCCTCGCCTGCCCATACCCCCTTCCCCAGCCCCCTCACAGAGGGAGACAATTTTCGCTTATTTAAGTATTTAAGGCAATATAGGCGTTTTTTTGGCTTAAATACAAAAACCACCCTATCTTCAAACGGCCATAGGTCAAGTTCAGGAGTAGGTGGACAAATCCACCCATTCTTGCATTGAAGGGTATAATAAGCTAATACAACCCTGAAATTTTTAAGATGCCACTCCTTCCCTCGTTCCGCAATAAATTCCGCCAAAATCGAAAAATTCAATCGAAAATAACTCAAAAACCAAAAACACTACAGAAAAATTAAAAGCACCATCAGATTTCCCGCAAAATGGCGAACATTGTGATATAAAACATAAATCCAAAACACCCAAAAAACATGTAAAAAACTCGAAAAACTGCAAAAAAATACAAACTAGGAAAATTCCGTCCCGCGAACAAAAATTTTTTCAGGTCCTCAATTCAAAACCAATGAATGGATTTCCCTGAAAATTTCAGAAAACGTACAACCCAACAGCCTCTACAACTTCTGCAGAAACCAGCCAGATCGGTTCACACATGCAAATGTTACAGCTACATAAATTCGGAAAAAATACAAAACCACCCTATGTTCAAACAGCCATAGCTCATGTTCAGGAGTAGGTGGACAACTCCACCAATTCTTGCATTGAAGACCATAACAACCTAATATAACCCTGAAATTTTCAAAGATACCACTAATTCCCTCGTTGGGCAATTAGTTGCGCAAAAACTGAAAAATTGCATCGAAAATAAGTCAAAACCTAAAAACACTACACAAAAACTAAAAACACCATCAGATTTCCCCCAAAATGGCGAACATTTTGATATAAAACACGAACCCAAAAGACCTAAAGAAGCATGTAAAAAACTCGAAAAACTGCTAAAAAAAGTGACCCCGAGGATCACCCCCCCCCTCACGAAAAAATCTTTTTGAAGTCCTAAATCCAAAACGAATGACACGATTTTCCTGAAAATTTCACAAAAGATACAGCCCAAAAAGTTATATAACTTCTGCAGAAACCAGCCAGATCCGTTCACAAACGCAAAAGTTACAGCTAAAAGAAACACCCAAAAATGACCCCTTTTTGGCACAAAATACGACAAAAAAAATAAACCTGAGCATAATAGAGGAAGCGCATTTTCCGCCCAACCACACGATGTCTAAGAATCTTTATAGACCGAAAATGACCAACAAACCCCCGTGAAGCGCAAACGCGCTTCCCCTGATACATTCGTGCCCGATCGGTAGACCATTACCCTAGGTACAGAAAAAGCACAGTTAGAAAGATTGGGGTCGAAACACCCTACCGCCTCAAAAAGACGGTACTCCATATGGAGCCAAAGCGCGATTACGCGATTTTGTCAAATTCGAACCTCAAAAATCAATGACGACGAATCTGCAACCAAATTGGCCAGCCTGCGAAATAAAATGGCGTATAATTCGCATTTTGAGAATTTCAGACGAATTCGAAATTTGGCGAATTTGCAAATGACAAAGGCAAAGGCTTAGAAAAACGCGATATTGATCTTGATTGAAAAAAGAGGCGAATCATGTGAGCTTCGGACGGCCTAAAATTTTTGCGAATTAACGTCGATTCGCATGTGAGTCATCACGAATTTCAGGCGAATCAGATATTCCTGCGAATTTTATAGTCGTCGCGAAGGAGTTAAATTGAGCGAAAATTCCTGTTTCAGCATACATGTAACAGGGGGGTCTGCCCCCCCCCCCACCCGACTTAGGCCAGACCCCCCCCCAGACGATTTTCCCGACCCCCCCTCCGACTTTTCTAGCAAGTAATTTTTTGAGCAAATTTTAGCGATTTTTTACAATTTCAGACACAAAAATTTGCAAAATCGCCTGCAAAACAGCACTTTTTAGCTGTATTTCAGCCCAAATAAGCGATTTTTGGGGATTTTTTAGCCAAAAATTGCGATTTTTTCGATTTTTGAGCGTTTTTTAGTGCCCGACCCCCTCCCAAAATTTTGGCTCAGACCCCCCTCCCCCTTCGGCGGATGACCTATTACATGTATGTGTTTCAGTATACGTATAATAAGACCTCAGAAGACCACAACCGTTGAAACTTGTATTAAAATATGCTTTCAGCCTTTTTGTATAATAGCCGTATTCTGTATTTTATAAAGGAAACCGAAATTTCCCATAGTGCGCAACAGCTGAAGTGATCAATTCAGTGCCAAAGGACAACACCAGTGGCTATGACTGATCAGGAACAACGTCAGAATCTAGGACCGGCCAATCCAGCTCAGAAGAACGCTAGGAGGGCCTGGAACATCCCAGATGTACAACGTTTCTGGCCAATGGGCAGTCTTGAACCCAGGTCATGGAACAATTTCATTTCTGAATGGAGTTGTGGATTGAGCAACAGGAGATGAACGAGGGAGTCCGCATGATTGACCATGAGAATCAGTGCCATGACCAGTCGCCTCAGGCGTTCCATAGATTCAGAGGCAGTGTTGGCCTGGATCGAGCAACATCCCTCGATTGGGTGTCATCAGGGCCGAAACGACAAAAGGGCCCAAGTAGGATTAGGGTCCATCGTCAAAAAGGCCCACAGAGCGTCAAAAGAGCCCAACAAGTTAAAATGGCCCGAAGCATGCTATTACACTATGTACCCTCAAAGTGGTGCAAGATATTTCTCATTCAGGTTCCTCGAACAGATGACTTTTGTTTTATGCGTTTTTAAAAGGTAAGTTTTCTCACCCCAGAGGCCTTTTGAAAAACCGACACCGCGCTAGACAGATTCGCAGCGTACGCAGCGACAAAGTTAATCTTGTGTGACCGAAAAGTGCCAAAGAGGGGTTTTTCAGGGCGCGTAGCTCCGGTTCTAGAGCAGCTAAAGAAAATATGATGGCACATTTTCATTTCTTTTCAAGGTCTAGGTCTACAATCACTAAAGGTTTCAGATCTGTAGCACGATTTTGAAATTTCTGCTGTTTGACTTTTTCGTGGACCGGCTCTTAAGATGCATTTTGCGAGAAAGTCAGCTTTGGTGCCGAAGAGTGGGGGCAAGCAGGGCCATCTCACGGATCTGGCTGATATTTATATCTATTAAAATAGAGCACAGTCGAAGACCAACGGTGCATGCCCGGCCACCAGCAACCCCCTGGAACCGGAGCTACACCCCCTCAAAGTTGGGTCGGCAGCAATTTTCGGGCTCATTTTAATAGCTTTGACACCCTCCATTCAAACGATCACCCTTCATTCGTTTCTTAAGCTAGGATCCTGACTCGCATATGGTTTTGTAGCTGGTCCAATGGCCTTTCATTTTCTGGTACTCCCGTTTCCAGATCATAGCTGGTTAGTAGTGCCAGTCAAGAAATAGGGTTGGTCTCAAATTTGGACGCCAATTTCTCCCGATCCAGAGCGAATCTAGCTCAACTAAATGCATTTTCGAACTCAGCACATAAAACCCCATATAACTGTATGCCAACCACTAAGCTTTGCAAAAAAAATTTTTTTTCGAACACCTTTGAAAGGCCAAAACACCCCCTCCCCCCAAACCGCACACTTTAGTGCGCTCATTTTGTTTGGCCAACTCATGCCTAACTTTTCTTAAAACATTAGCTTGGCAGGGCCTTTGCACAAAAAGTTATAAAGATTTTTCGAAAAAAAAACGGAGTGGCATTTTGGGGAAATTTCGCAGTTTTCGGCGAATATCTCGGTAACCAGCTATGATCTGGAAACAGGAGTACCAGAAAATAAAAGGCCATTGGACCAGCAACAAAACCATATGTGAGTCGGGATCCTAGCTTAAGAAACGAATGAAGGGTGATCGTTTGAATGGAGGATGTCAAAGCTATTAAAATGAGCCCGAAAATTGCTGCCGACCCAACTTTGAGGGGGTGTAGCTCCGGTTCCAGGGGGTTGCTGGAGGCCGGGCATGCACCGTTGGTCTTCGACTGTGCTCTATTTTAATAGATATAAATATCAGCCAGATCCGTGAGATGACCCTGCTTGCCCCCTCAAAGCTGACTTTCTCTCAAAATGCATCTTAAAACGGTCTTCTAAAGGTCCAAGTAGAACGTTTACACCATTACACCGAGAGGATGAGCTTAGACGCCTAGTTAACTAAGGAACTTTTAGCCTGTTACAGTTAAAATAAAAGTTTGCGGAAATGCCACCGAAAAGGAAAGCTATCATTTTTGGGACACTCTGTACTACAACTTACTGAAAACGGTTAAATCGATCATTGCAACAGAGGCATAGAATTTATTAGTAAGTGGTAGGAAATGAATAGACCAGTAGAGATCAGGATCTAGTAAGAGCGGAGTAATCTAGGAGAAACTTGGTCAACTCTTCGGTTAATGGTAAGGGGGCGCCGCACTTGCTGAAATACTCTAACAGAGCGCGGTGCACAAATAAGTATTGGGAGTCGGTCTGGACACTCTGCAGTCTTTGCTCTCTCATCTTCCTGACCACCTGGGACACACTCAGCTGTTCCTTCTGCAGCAACCTGTCAATGCTGATCTGCACCGCTACCAGCGTTCCTGTGCGACCGACGCCCGCTGAACAATGCACCACCACCGGTCTGTCTGCGTACTGCTTAATCTGATCGCACAAATACAACACTCCACTACTGCTCGACGGCACCGATCTGTCCGGCCAACTGCTGTACCGGTAATGAGTCACTTTGCGCTCCTCCCCTTCCGATCTGCAACACCACCCTACTCTTACTCTACGTACTGCAGGTACTGCCTACACACCTTGAATTGAGCAGTTTGAGCGTAGTTAAACAGAGATGATTGTCGCTGATGGAAATGTTCTCGGTGTGTTCATTGATAACAGTGAATTGGGAGTAGACGCTTCGTTGACCGGAGTTGCGTGGCCAGTACTGGCTGCACTTGGTCCTTCCCGCCTCTTCAGTCTCACACAGCATCAGCACCAGCAGCACGTGTTCTTGCCAGATCATCCGCCAGAAGTCTCCGATCGTCTCCGGCTTTGGTCCCTGGGCACATATGAAAGTGGTGTGGCGGCCCGTCACAAATGACGCGTGAATATAGTCGCAGTCTTCTTCTGACCATTCGCTGTTCAGTCTCACTCTTGTTTCGTCCAGCAAATACACATCTCAAACGCAAACCAATATTACAAGCTCAACACTCCAAAAATTTGTCTGCTTCAGTCAGACCCACATTGACTTTAGACTACCATAGTACTACACTATCTGTTAGAATCCCTACGCATACGCTAAACAAGGGCTAAAAGTTGCAATCTGGGTGTGAAAATCAGCCTGTGTATCAAGCAAGCAGTAAGCATTTGTTTGTGTATCGCGGCAAACAACGTACCTTTATATCTGTTCTTGAAGGAATGATTCAAAAATGTAGTTGTGACAGGGCCTTGCGATAAATAATTGCGCACTTGATTAACAAATTCTTCCCGTAAACCATTGACACCTTTTTTGAGAACTTCACTTGCCCAACTTTTGTAATTGGTCACCACACTTTTTTCCAGTTCCACTTGCTGCTGAGCACCTTTGTGTTTGTGTTTGTGCCCGCGTTTGCTGTCTACCTTTCCGGCACTCGTCTCTTCGTCTTGCCTTCTGGCGTTTGGGTGGGCTGGGTGTTTAGCAAGCACCTGTTCTTTTCTTTTCTGTAGGCGCTGTTTCGGTATCTCCTTAGTTTTGGCTTGTGACGTAGTGACTGTGGCCCAGAACTCTTGTACCTTGGCAGCAGATGGGGCTCGTTGGACGGCTTTGTCTTTGTGCTCTTTTCTGCGCACCACCTTCTGTTTGGCGGGTTCGTCCTCGTCGTCAGTGGATGTTTGGTCTTCTTCCCTGGTGTAGGTCTTCGGCTTCGGACTGAATTGCAATGGCTGGTGAATGCGCTGAGTCCACATCAAGGTGCGAGTGGTCTGTCCGTCGCCAGCAGTGCGCGATAACCACTGGCTGCACGGGAAAGAATACATTAGATTGGTAGAGTGATCGTGAACCTAAAGACACTGCTGTCTGGTCAGTTGCACCGTCTAAACAACTTACATCGACGCTATCTAAATGCCAGTTTGGTGTCGTTCCGCTGTTGTCATGCCAAATCTTCAAATACTGTAACTCGCCGATGGCACGTGGGTTGGAGACAATAAATACGTCGGTATGGTCGCGCTCAAGCTTGGTTTTGTGAGTAGTGGAATATTTTAGTTGATGAGTCTAAAACATAAGTCTCTTCAGTCTGCACTGCATCCTCGGTCGGTGCCCCAAACTCACAGGCGATACGCCGTCGGCGCCAAAAAGTTGAATCGATACATTAGCGTCAGTGCCCGCTCCAGGTTTATCAGATGTCTTCACCGACACTGCAAAGGTAGTCATCACGAACCAGTAACACAAAAATACAGTAAACAATACAGACCGGTATTTGCATACAAAACGTGTCTTCAGCTCAATTCAGACTGACACGTCAAGCAATTGAAATACAGGCTTTCCCAAAAATAATGCTAAACTTACTTGTTGCTGCTATTTCCGCTAATATTGACCAAATAAGCTGAAATTGGAACATACTGCATTATGTGCCAAAATAGAAGAAATGTTGTGCTAAAGTTTGGTGCGCCAGGCTTTATCCAATCCTGAGTAATTCACGAGTGTGAAATTTGTTAATTTCAATGCCTATAGAAATAGCGTTAAAATGGAGGCTTTTCTTTTTGCTGTTATTTCTTCAAATGTTCGCAAAATGACCAAATTTTGAGAATGACATGACTGCAGAACAGTGGGATATTTTATGCCTTAAAATATCATGCATTGAGAATTAAGATGCATTTTGCGAGAAAGTCAGCTTAGAAGGGGCAAGCAGGGTCATCTCACGGAGCTGGCTGATATTAATACATGCATCTGTTAAACTAGAGCTCAATCGAAGACCAACAGTGCATGCCCGGCCGGCCACCAGCAACCCCCAGGAACCGGAGCTACAATGTACACTACCCTCAAAGTTGGGTCGGCAGGGATATTCGGGCTCATTTTCTGGTGTCTGACAGTCTCCATTCAAACGATCACCCTTCCTTCATTCGTTTTTTAAGTTAGGATCCCGACTCGCATATGGTTTTGTCGCTGTCTAGATGCCCTTTCATATTCTGGTACTCGCGTTTCCAGATCATATAGCTGGTAAGCGAAATATTCACCGAAAACTACGAAATTTCCGCAGAAAGCCACACCGTTATTTTTTC
>JASANB010004713.1:0-68107 GCA_030248155.1 Sabatieria punctata
CCCGTTTGGGGTCTGGCCTAAGCCGGGGCAGACCCCAGCCAGAGACTACCCTCCTGTTACGTATGGTACAGTATAAGCTAATTTTATTACGGAATACCGTCCCCGTCGCCAAACATACTTGTTTGAACTAAGTCTAAGCCTTGAGGATTAGGTAGCTTCTGGTTTACAAACTGCAACGGAATCTAATAAGGACAGTCGACCAATCTAATTGGTCAGGCAGATTGACGGACCGACACATACCAATGGGGTCGATTGACAGTTTACTACGGTACGTAGAATAATATTCACGAAAGACTTTTGCTGTGGTTGGCTCGGTATGAGGGTCAAGTTTTGGAGTGCTTGAGCTCTTGCAGAAACGCTGAGTTGAGGTGGTCGACCAGAGAGGCGCAGAGCTGCGCCCAGGCCTTCGTTGCTTCTGGGTAGTGGCGCACGGCCGAGTGGACGACTATGTGGTCGACCAGCGTCTGTCCCAGCTTGTCCCACATCTTCGAAGTGAACCCCAGCGGCGCCAGACGGGCATGCTTCTTGCCTAAACCTTCGTCTTAACGATCTTTTGCGCTCCGGTCAACAGGGACATCTTCAAAATTTTATACCGACTTTGCAAAATCCATAGGTACGCCGTAGGTTCACCCGACCCAAAATTACAAATACCAGTACTAACTAACTACGTAACAGTAGCGGCTGCAGTACTAACAAACTGCTCAGAAATCAAAGATTTTCTAAAATCCGCTTAAAAGAGCCTTTGGAAACGGAATTTGGCGTTTCCACTGATAATATTTAAGAGAAATCGGTGTTTTTGGAAGCCCTTTTTGTCATTTTTTGCTTGTTTTAGCTCCAAAACGCTATTTGGCAATTTAATAGCGATTTTTAGCCTCCTTACTGAAAAAATGTGCTAAAACGCATTTCAAGGCGTTTTGGAACTTTTTGAAATTTCGGACACCTCTGGGCGAAAACCCACTCGCCCCCCCCACCAGACGAACCCACCTACACCCTCCCGCAGGCCTGCCCGGACCTGTTACATGACGTATATGGTTATTAGTGTATTCTACATGTTACTCAATCAACACTCTGGCATTACGTCATTAATACAAAACTTGCGGAAAATGAAGCTTTTCTGTTTGTCGCAAAACATTCTGATTGGGCTATCAAATTGCAGTCTAACTGCGATACGAAGAGAAATTTAAACGGAAAGCATGTCATTTATTCAGCAGTTTTTAAAACCTGTTATAACGCTTGTAGCTTAGTGCATCAGTGGTCTGTCAGCTTGAATTTTGTCTGTGTATTTTTAAGTGATGCAACGTGACAGAAAGGTGCTTACTAAAAAGCAGGTAAATGTATAGTAGTAATGTTGACGCGAGACGTACGTTCGTACCTACGCAGCAACGAACAAGCGTACGCACCCAATCAAGTCTGACGCATACAGAAAACATATTTACAGGCTTACAGAAACGTCATATTCTTTCGTTCTTGGTTTAGATTTGGCTCGAACGTTTTTATCGTTTTGCAATTTGTCTAAACACTTGGGGCTAAAAACCAATTGTGTTCAAAGAAATTCAAACCTCAATCATATTTTTCCAGTCTTCAAGCTAAAAACAATTCAAACTTACCGTAATCCTTGAGCATGTCAATAATCGGTTTAGCATCGTCGTCCAATCCGCGAACGACCTGATCCAGAAACCAAGCGAAAAATCTAGCATGGTCTCTAAGAGTCTTGACCGAATGGTGCGTCTCATCCTGCCTCTTGCAGAAGGTCTGCAGAAAGGTGTTTCCGACGAAAATCTTCGAAACCGCCGGCACCTTGCTGCAAAGCGCACTAAAACTGCCGTCAACCAGAGCTTTGGTTCCTTTGTGGTCGTCCATTTGCTGCAGCCTCTCCCAACTAACCGACAGCGCTCTTTGCTGCGATTCCTTCAATCCAAACCGGAATCCCAGACTCAGCAAATTCTTCCTCGAGGGCACCGCCGGAGAGGCCGATCTTCTGCGACCCGTTTTTTTCTCAGTCAACGCACAGATCGAATTAGAGCGACCTTTGCTCGGTTGTACGTGCACCAAAATCGCTGAACTCGAGCCTCTTCGCGCCAGGTTGGGGTTGGAGCGCCGACGGCCCTGCTGAGTCCAGGCGTCCGGCGATAATAATCTGGCAGTCATAACTGCCTCCGAAGCCTTCTTGAACTTCTGGATCGGACTGACCGAATTGAGCGCCGAAGGGCTCAAGCTGCTGGAGGAGCTTTTTCTGCGCGACGAAGCGTCGGGCAGCTCGCCATCAGGAATGTCCATGGAAGGCTGGATTAGATTAAACGCCGGCACGTTCATTTTTCGCCTGGTCGAGAGTGCCATGGCGAGCTGAAAAATCAGATTGTTTGTCGGCCGGCAGTAGTTCCCAGAGCGCAGGGAAAGCTAAACTGGCCTGCTGGTTGTTTTAGAGTTTTAGACCCCGGAAACAGTCTATTTGGCGACGTCTAACGCAGCTGTAAATCTCGCAGCACGCCAGAATTATTAGATTCATCGCAGGCGCTAACGATCTAAACTTGTCGTTCCCAAAGGTTTTTTGAAGCGGAGACCTCGTCGGCCGTGCCGAGCTATAAACATCGTTACTCTAGACTGAAATAGCGTGCCATCACGCGCTATATCTGGCACCATAAGTCAGCTATCTGGGCAGAAGAAGCTGGCACACTCGGCGGCAGGGCAGGGCCGTCAGCTAATTGACATTTGCTCGTATAAGTACGCTCCAATTTTCTGGATATATAGCCAAGAATGCCGCAGAGCCGTCACTACCACTAGAAGGGCAGTGCACTATGTATTGCCTGCGCCAACAGCTTATTAGAGGCATTAAATATTAAAACAATATGGTCTGGAGCGAGCAAAATCAAATTTACCGCCGATTGCTATGATCAATGGAGTCGGCACAATAGAATTAAATCTTTTTCTTCGCCGACAGCTAATGCTGTTTCGTGGTGGGCGAATATTACACTCCCTCCCAAAGAAAAGTCTGCAGGGACAGCAACTTGTTATTGAGACACAGACACACACCAGGACTACATACAAGCAGCGTAGCCTGTATTTGCAGAAAAGACAAAAAGCAGGCCGTTCGTTAGACGCCCTTTAATTACGACCATCAATCTAGGCTTTTCATTGCCATCATAGGATTGCTGTGTTTGCGTCTGGGTTGGATGAATCCCGAACATATCATGTCGACGATGCCTGCCAGTAATAGAGTCCAGGCTTTGGTGGCGTAGGGGGTGTGACGCACCCCCTCCTGAACTACGATCTGATCCACCAATTGTTGACCGAACTTCTCCCACAAGTAAGTTGTGAAGCCCAAACCTTTAAGATGTAGGTGCTTGGTGCCTGAAAGTTTTCGAAAAAAGCGATAACTCGAATTATATTTGTTTGAAATCTGGAATGGATCAGTCCAGGGTTGTATATTTTTCCGAAAAAAGTTTTTTTTTCTTTTTTTTTTTTTTTTTTTTTAAGGTGTTTTTTAATAATTTTTTTTTTTTTTTTTTTTTTAAAAAAATTTTATATTTTTTTATTATTTTTTTTTTTTTTTTTTTTTTTTTTTTTAAAATATTTTTTTTTTTTTTTTTTTTTTTTTTTTTTTTTTTTAAATTTTTTTTTGGATCAGTCTGCTTGGTGCCTGAAAGTTTTTCGAAAAAAGTGATAACTCGAAATTATATTTGTTTGAAGTCTGGAATGGATTAGTTTTTCTGTCTTTTAGTGGTTTGTTTGTGTAAATTTTTTACGTACAGTGTACATACTTTCATTTTTTTCTAGAACCTGCTAATTCGTACGTAAAGTCGGCAGTGCCTACCAAGTTCCGACATGACGTCGAGAATATCCTTCGGGTCCTTGTCGAGCGAGTCTACAATTTTCTGCAGGAAAGCAACCATGAAATTGGCGTGATCTCTGACAGTTTGAATTCTACTCTGTCTGTCTCTGGTTCGGTCGATAGAACTAAGGAACGCGCTGCTCACAAACATCGTGCGAACAGTCTGCGTCTTGGCCACCTTCTGGAAGACCGTCTCAAGCACAGTGAGAACAGTCTGCGAATTACGAAAGTCGCACAGACGCTGCCAACTGAGCACAACAGACTTCTGCTGGACAGCGGTCAAGCTGAATCTAGTGGCCAAGGTCCATTTGGTTTTGGAGTCCGAATAGGCCCGCACCCTGCTCGTGTCCTGAGCCGGCGTGTGGAGTGTGGTGTCGGTGTTGGAGCGCTTTCGAATCAGCGGAATGTGTCGCTTCGCTTCTGACTTCGTTTCTTCTTCCGAATCCAGAGAGGGGAAGCTCTTTTGCTTCGAGCAACTGCTAAGTTGATTGGTGGAGTTGGTGTTGGAGGCGGGGCTAAGTTTTCGTCGGATTGGACTGAGACTGGTCGATTGGTAGCGTCGCACCGGCAGTTTGAGTACGTTGGGGGAGGAGGACTTTCTAGTCGAACTGGCTTGTTTGGAACTCATTATTAACACCCGCCGACGCCTGCAAGTCGGACTGCGCGATCTTCTACAAAAGGCTGTTCTGCCGGCAGCTAACATTGTCGAATAACTAAGCTACTTTAGCTGGCTAGCTAGCTACAGAGCTTCACCTGCTTTCAAACTGCACGCAATTGTTAGAGGAAATTTTAATCAGACACACACAAACATTGGGCTTTGTCAAATATACATGCGCTTTGAAATCTAAACTCAGGAATTGAACTGTTCAAGAAACAGCAGTGGTCTTTAACTTGTTCAGTAGAACAGATTGCGTTGTTCTTGTTCGCCTGTCAGTCTGTTCGACATAGGGGTCGGATATTGTAGTTACATCTAGTTTCGGCACTGCTTTAGTAGTGGGAACGGGCGTGTCAGGCGAAATCGTACTACTTCCGTAACCGGTCAGAGCAGCTTTCGAAAACCACCGGAAGGTCGTAAAACCAGTTTTCTTGACACCACTATTCTGCGTTTCCTCTTTCACTGTGCTTTCAAAATTATTGGTTGACTTGGTGCCAAACTGACCCGTAACTTTTGACTCAAACGCAGCTGCAGTTGAAGTTCTCAGTCGATCAGCAGAAAGTAGTGTACTGGATTTTTGGTCCCATAAATTTGTAGTTTTGCCGTCGTCGATTATTGTGCTCTCTTCAGGCACAGTAGTGGTTGTCTGATCGTGGGCAAAAGTGACAGGTGGACGTGGCATTTCCAGCACTGAAATCTCATTCGATCTTGATTTGAAAAAGGCCACATAGAGCAGTATTGCCACAAGAGGCAAAAGAATGATTCCGGAGCGGAGTTTGTTTTTGCAAAGCAATCCCATCAAAAACGGCCAATCCTTTTGTTGGGCGCCTTCGCCAGATTCACCTGTGGCACTGCGGTACATGAGATAGACTAAAAAACCTACTGTAGAGGTTATTATCATCTTCAACTGACAGTCTACCTCGAGGTCTGCTTCGATGTACGTAAGAACAATAAGGTTGCACCAGACAAACTGACCCAGAAGAGATTTAGACAAAGATACCCTCCAAAAAGATGCTATCAACTACGAAAATCTTTTCAGAGCCTGCAGCAAGGATTTTCCGATCATTTCGTCAAACTTTTTGAAATCAGCCACTCTTCTTTTCAAACAGCAAACCCAGGGAGCACGTTGCAACGTATGTACGAAGAAAGAAAATTCCGATCATAGCGCATACCTATTTTTGAAAAATGTTAGCTTCGTTTTTTGAAAGTTGAGTGCTAAATTACTCCCAGCTTATCCTAAAACTTTTGTGTTCTACATCTGTCAGAGCCAATGCCTGCCTGTTTAGGCAGTTGGTTTGTTGGTAATAAGTAAGGTTCCGACGATATATCGACATCGAAAAGTCGATATATCGACCCTTTTTCCAACATCGATTTCGATATCGCGATATTTCGCATCGATATTTTCGGTGCGGAGACACAGAAAAAACAAAACTGACACCAAGTTTATTTCTCCGGACTAAAAAACAGTTTTTCTTGGACAACTCGGAAATCGATGGTATACAATGTAGTCAAAACGTAACAGTAGCATGATAGCTCTCAGAAACATCAATTTCTTGGCATTCTCAGCTTTCAGACAACAACGCTTAGGTTCTTAAATGTCTGCAGCAACACTGAAGAGCTGCTCACTCCGCACACTTGAAGCAGAAGGGCAGAAGCAGACATGGGCTAGCATTCGGCTGAGGGGTCATAAATTTTTAAATCCTGGGGAGGTGTCGCCGGCTGATGGGTGGTTGAAAGGATGTTAAGCAAAAAAGTCAAAAAGTCAGATTTTTTACTAAAATAAAGGTTTTTGTCCTATTTGTGATTAAAATAAATTAAAATACGATATTCTTGTCTGAGCTCATTATACCTAACGAGACATCGGCCTGAGGGGTCAACCTTTCCATTGAAGGGCTTCAGAAAGGCCACTACCTTTTCTCTCATTCTCTACTTAATTGATATCAGATCACTGATTGCATCAGTGCTTGACTGATAAGCAGCAAGAGCAGTCTGCTCTTTCATTTTTTCAGATTTTCTTGCATAACTATAATTATCGATCGATATTGAGCTGAAAATATCCACATCGATATCAAATATCGTCGAATTTCGATATCGTCGGGACACTACCTAGTAATTAGTTTATAGTTGCATCTTTCACATACAAACAGTAAACTTGGAGAGGCGAAATATCTACTAGTAGGGACTGTAAAAGTATCAGAATATGAATCAGACTTGAGCGGACTTTGGTGTGGTATCAGGTGGTGTTTTGTCCAGTGATTCGGAAGTACTAGTAGACAGTTTGCCTTTCACGTTGCCTGTATTCATGGTCTTGCCAGGCTTCCGGTCTGTCTGATTGGGCGTCGGCCAGTCAGTTACGATTAGTTCATTCTGTTCAGATCTGGGCTGTAGCTTGTCAGCTTTCTTTTCCGGCTTCAACGCCGTTTTGGCGGTGTTGACTGTTGTTTGAGCTTTAGCTGTTGGCGTGCTATCGGTGGAGGAACTGGTTATGGTAGAGCTCGATTCTAATGCAGTTGAGGAACGGACTATTTTGGTCTTCTTGTCGGCTGGCTTCTTGTCATCCTGTCTTCTGTATCTCCTTCTTTGTATGTAGAAACCAACGGCAGCGAGGATGCCTGTTACAAGAACCACAGCGATCAATGCTATGAGCCAAGATTTCCAAGAACTTGATGAGTTTGGCTCGTGACTGTGAGAGACGTCGTCGTTTCCCAGCGTTGTCCTTCTTTCCTCGGTAGAGTTGTTGCTAGTTGTCAAGCTGCTTGATGTACTGGCCGTGTTTACAGGTTCTGAAAAAGTTCTTGACAGGGGTTTTCTTGATGTAGATCTTGTCGATCGGATTGTTCTTCTTGCAGAAATGGTTGATGTTGTTGTTGCTGACAGAGTTTTAGACGTTGGAGTTGTGGTTGATGTAGCTGTTTTTGGAGTAGTGGTAGTCGATGTAGATATTGTTGTTGATATGGTCTCTGTTGACTGAGTAGCGGATGATGATGATGATGACACTTTCGTTGTTCTGGTGGGAAAGGGAGTTGTTGAGGTTCTTGTTGTTCTGGCGGAAGACATAGTTGTCACTGAGGTTCTTGCATTTGAAGAGGTTGTAGTTGTTGGGTGTGGTGTGGGTACGTAGAAGTCCAATGTTTTAAACAGGTTGTCATTGCAGAAATCATAGCTACAGCAGCACACTGTTATTACGGGTCTCCACGCGAAACAAAATGATGTATTATGTGTGTGGTTGGCGTAAGGACGGCAGTGATCCTCGGTGTCGCAGTAGCTGTTCACTTTAGTATCATTATACCACTTCTCCATACAGTACACAATCTTCTCGTCTCGGCACCTGACAGATCCGACTTGAGTGCGACAGTTCAGATTAGCTTTGGCACACGCAAACAAACATACAAACAATACCAATGACATTAGTGAGGAACAAACCAGCGGTAAACCGAACGTACAAAACAATAAAACGGAGAGCTGTACAGATTGCAAGTTTCAAAAGAAAACAATCTTTGTACAATTAGGGTCAAGCGTTGTTTAGGCAGTGATTTGACAAGGGTTGTAGGTTTGCCTGAGACAGAACCGAACAAAGAAAAGTAGCACTTTTATTAATAGCAAGACTTGAATAAATATCGTACAAAGTAATGTACGTACCGGTAATAAACACTTAATACGAATGTTCGATTGACTGACGGAAGTATTTTCTGCTGCTCAATCCCACAATTATAAAATTGGAACTTTTTTTCGGACCGGTACTTTTATGAATCGTAAAATGTTCTACTGTCATAGACTGTTTAACTTAGAATATTGACTGACAAAATGGCACCAAGAAAGGACAGACAGACTTTATTACTGGTGCGTTTGAGTCCATTGTTGCAGCAACTGTTTATTGGTCTCGAGCAGACCGCGCAGGTCGGAAATTGAGCTCACAGCCTCTGCCATACTAAAATTAGTAAGGTAAAACGTTGGGCAATATAGACACAGTATAAGCTTCCCACCCATTCTGTATGTACAAGCTCTCTTCGTTAGAAAAGTTTACGGAATTCTGTAGAGCAGTGCCGTCCGCCAAACTTTCATCTAATCGCACGTGGTCACTGACTACCTGAAAGGAAGTTAAGTTTTTTATTGGACTGACTTCTGTTTCTTAGTTTTGCTGTTAATTCAGTAACAAGAGAGTTGATACCTCTTGTAGAGCAGTTTCGAAGGCAGCGATCATTTCGTCACAGTTCTTCAGGCTCTGCGTTACCCGTTCAACTTTAGTTCCTGCTTCGGTCAGTTTACTAAAACGGAAAACTAACTCAACCTTTGAACCGACCAATAATTCAGAATTTACATTAGGGGAGCTTAGAGCGTGCAAAAATTACGCAATCGTACTTTTGCCTATTGTCGGACCCTCCTCCCCCTGGTAATGGGTCAGGCCTAATAAATAATTTCATGATAGCCTCCCTTAATTACGTAATAATTTGGATACGCCCGAAATTTCAATTTTGTGGAGAGTTGGAACCGAAATTTTGCGGTTTATTCAATGCAAAATGACGTTTTTTATCTGAAAATAGCATGTGTATGCTGCAAAATAGAGTTTTCTGTATTGATGAGCTTCAACTACATATTACTGTTGGCAAGTCCGGCTGAACCTGGACTTATTAATAGGTGTTTAACCTGAAATTTGTGGACTTGAACCTGAAGCTATTATAATTCAGCCGTACTTGAACCTGTCCATTTTGTTGGACTTACTCAATAAGTTCAATTTTTGAGTGATTTTTTTAGAAAAAACTGTTACATTTTTGCTTGGATTGCACAAAAATTTATTGGCTTCATGTTTTCCACCTATTTTTCAAATTGAATATGTCTAAAAAGGAAAGTACTCGGCTGTAAAGACTGATCTCGGTCATTTACTACCTGTAGACAGGTTTATATAGCTCAGAAAAATTGCAATCAGTGCAAAATTTGAACACTTTTTGAAAATATCCGTGGACTTGAACCTGAACCTATTGTCCAGGATTTTTTAAGAGGATGGACTTGACTGCAATCTAAAATTACGTAATAAAATCGTTACTCCGTCCTCCCCGTAATAAGTATCAATAATGATTCGGCGAACATGCTGCCCTCATGCCATTACGTAATTTTGCACGCCCCCAGTGATAAATCTCAATTGCAATGAAATCTTCTGTCATGTAACTGCTGCCGCCGGCCAGGTATTTATCTACTAACGTACTGGAAAGCAGGCAAGAGCACCGAATGTGCCGAATTGAGCGCTTGCACCTCTTTGCCAAGCAAACTGTCCTTAGCAGTCTTCCACTGTTTCTTCAATTGCTCTCTAGAACGCACACGTAAAAAACTAATAGAAAAAAGATGGAAAAGTAGTACTTGAGCATGTCGTGCCATTTGACGGCATTCTGGTCCCTGTTGGCATCAACTAAAACTCACGCTGCTAACAGAAAAACTGAATCGGTCTGCGCTACGTACTTCTCATGCCTCTGTCCTTGCGAAAAGAAAGCAGGATCTCCTGCACCAGACGGTAAGCTCGGTTCAGACTCTCCAACCTGCAAATAAACAGACTCTCTGATACGACACCACACCGACCTAAACTTAAATTAGATGAACAGGGTGGGCCATCTATCTATCACAGGGGTCGTTCCTGCTGTAGCTTTTCTGCACTCGTCAATAGATTTCGCTGAAATTTTAACACAACATGCACAGGTGCTCAGAACTTTTACTTTCAAAATTTTGGCCAAGTCTGTAACTTCAACCACTAGTTATGCACTTGCACGTGTCTACTATCACACGACACAGAAAGTGACGGCTGACACATTGAAGTTCATAACTTGCGACTAAAGCGCCAGACTAGGTCAAAATTTTGTGAGCAAAAATTCTGGGGACCTGTGCATGCTCTTTAAAATGTCAGCGAAATTTATTGACGAACACAAAAGTTACAGCAAGCCGAAACCTGTGATAGATAAATGGCCCACCCTGTCAGCACAAAATAAGCTAAAAACGAATCGAACTTTTCGGACATTCGCATTCGCTCAACTCCCCAAGGTAAACTGTACACCTACCCCCTTCAAGATTTCCAAATTCTATCCTTAACACGTGCAACAGAATAGGTTGCCTCGCCACCGACCGGACGACCTACGAAAGCAATTTTTCTACAGGGTGTCTCAAAAAGAATGATCACATTTCTTTATACTGCCATTTCCGCAAATTTTGACCAAATAGGCTGAAATTTGGAACACATGTGCCAAAATTTGGGGAATTTTATGTTTTAAAGTTTGGTGCACTAGACTTGACTCATTCACGGGAAATTTAAAAAGAAAGTGAAATTTGTTAAATCAATAGTGAAAGCCGGTCACCGAAAAAATGATCACATTTCTTTTCACTGCCATTTCCGCAAATTTTGACCAAATAGGCTGAAATTTCGATCATAGGTGCCAAACTTCGGGGAATTTTATGTTTTAAAGTTTGGTGCACTAGACTTGACTCATTCACGGGAAATTTAAAAAAAAGTGAAATTTGTTAAATCAATAGTGAAAGCCGGTCACCGAAAAAATGATCACATTTCTTTTCACTGCCATTTACGCAAATTTTGACCAAATAGGCTGAAATTTCGATCATAGGTGCCAAACTTCGGGGAATTATATGTGTTAAAATTTGGTGCACTAGGCTTGACCAATTCTCGAGAAATTTCAAAAAAAGTGAAATTTGGTAATTTCAATACCAAAAAGCCGGTAACCGAAAAAACGTTACATTACATTATCGCCTAAACTCTAACGATAGCGTTGCAGTTTATGCGTCAACTTTTTACACACGAATTACCCTGAACTTCTGCGTTTACACTCCAAATTTCATCCAATTCCGACAGAAATTAGGAATGATACAGTCAAAAGAAATGTTTCCATTTTTCGGTGACCGGCTTTCACTATTGAAATTACCAAATTTCACTTTTTTTGAAATTTCTCGGGAATGAGTCAAGCTTAGTGCACCAAACTTTAACACATAAAATTCCCCGAGTTTTGACACCTATGGTCCAAATTTCAGCCTATTTGGTCAAAATTTGCGGAAATGGCAGTATAAAGAAATGTGATCATTCTTTTTGAGACACCCTGTAGCACCCAGTGTCCGACTTTTCCGGAAAGAAAAATTTTGCGGCAATTATTTTTACAATTGCAGACACTAAACCAGACTAACTGCGATTTTGGCTGCCTTGAGCACAAATTAATCACTATTCAGCCCAAAATTAGCCTGAACATTAACGACTTTTAGTACTCGCCCGGGTTACATGTACACTGTCTTCTCCTCAGCCCACGTTCGAATGACTAGCATTGGATGCAAAAAATGCAAGAGAGAAAAGTGAGCTGAGTGTGAGGCGAGCAAACCACTAACTCAGTGGATGCTGAGCTGGCGTTGATGCGCGGGTCGGAGATGGAAACGAGGGCGGTCCTCGTGGCCACCAGATCGGCTTCTATTTGCGACAAGTCCTTGGAGATCTGATCGGCACTGGCCACCTTTCTGCCCAGATAACTGCGGTGCCTCTCACTCAAACGACTGCAACTGTTTGTACGCAATCACCTTCACACAATCCTACGCTGATCATTGCTCACCCACACGAGGCCAGCGAGTCAATCTGGTGCTGCACAAACAACCAACCAGACCGAGTTCGCTTGGCCAGCTCCTCCACCAACGCCAAGTCGTGCTGAAGCGTTGTCCTGAAATGTTTAGCTTTTACTTTTAGTTTTTATACCCAATTTACACTTTCTGGACGCTTAAAAACCATAAACAGATCTAACACAGTCAGACTTATGTACCGGCACCATACATGGTAATCCTACCTTGGCACTGGCACCTGTACTGGTACCATTCAGATTGCGCACCATATGGTAGTGCTATGGTATCACATGGCACGGGTACCATATATTTTACCAGCATATATGTAACAGGGGGTCCGGCGGGTCTGCCCCACTTGACTTATACCAGACCCGGTTCGGGACCCCCGAGGCGATTTTTCACCCCGTCCAATTTTTTCGGCAAGTAATTTTCAGAGGAAGTTTTTGCGATTTTTTTTATAACTTCAGACACTAAAATTGCCAAAATTCGCCTAAAAAACAGGACTTTTTAGCTGTATGTTGAGCTCAAATTAGCGATTTCTAGCTCAAAATTGCGATTTTTGAGCGTTTTTAGTATCCAAGCCCCTCCCACAGAATTTCGTATCAGACCCCCAACCCCATCCGCCTTCGACGGATGGCCTGTTACATGTATGGTGCCAGTAGCATAAAGTGCCTGACTGTAGTGGTACCTGAGACTAGAATAGGTACGACCCAGTAACAAGCGAGCCAGCTGCTTCAAGGTGACGTATCGTTTCAGCCAGCAGAGCACGGCCGCCACCAGTCTCGCCGATTCCAAATCCGCGTCCAGACACAAACTACCAGCTATTTTGACCGGACACGCTGAAACAATAAAACTGCCCACTCAAACCACATTCAAAGTCCTTCAAAGTACGCAGCATTTGCTGATCGGGCTGGTTAGGTTTGGCGCCGGAACTGAACACAAACAACGGCTGGTCGGTGGACGTCTGGTTGATGAGCGAGTTCAGATGCACTTTGACTGCGTCTCTCTGCAGCCAGCGGTTCTGCCAGTTAAGACACTGGTTCTCTGCTTCTACACCGATCTGACGGTTGATCTCGGCCGAGAGAAGCGAAACACTGAAATTATTGTCTGCTCTTCTTTCTGTTTGGGCGGGCAGAGATCTAATGTTAGCCGGAAAACCGACTTTTTGCCTTCTCACTCTCTACTACGTTATAAAAATGGCCGTTTCACAGGGTCTAAACTCAAGGACCATCTAACGCACCAAATCAGTGTGTACAGATGTTCATGATGCGCAACTAATACGCCTGTCTTTCACCTACGGGAGCTAGCTTTTGCGCAAAAAGGTGGACCTAATTTGGGGTGGTTTGAGCTCCTCGATCATACGGGGCGGCGAAATGGACCCTCGGGTCTGATCGTAGAGCCGACTTGTTCGACACCCCGTTACATCGAATCGAATCGAAACATTTGTTTACAAAGCAGGCAAGTGAAAGGAAGGACTGACCTGG
Source organism: Sabatieria punctata (assembly GCA_030248155.1). Lineage (NCBI taxonomy): Eukaryota > Metazoa > Nematoda > Chromadorea > Araeolaimida > Comesomatidae > Sabatieria > Sabatieria punctata. Next base: position 13,556 of record JASANB010004713.1, read on the forward strand.
AATTGCGGTAAACCAAAAACTGGAGAGCAGTAGGCACAGAGAAGCAGTGGATCGGTCTGCAGGTGACCAAGTAGTTGGCCTCTCGGAAGAACTGGTCCCATCTCCATTGCCTCACCTTGTCCAGCTCGAACAGCGCCACCAGTACCTTCTCTACCAGTGGACGCAGACCCCTGAAACAACCTATTTGGTAAAAAGTGGCAGAACGATCAATCGCATTCATCATTCAGTAGCACCAAGCAAATGAATTTAACTCACACTGACAGTCTACAGTTGAGAGGGAGTGCATTGCTGTATTCAGTGGGTCCGTTCTCATAAACCTGAACACCACGCATCGCGCCAGGGGGTTTCGCTGTGATTATGTGAGCCCTGTAAACGTCTGATACATAACAGCATGTATACGTGTGCATGGTCGGCAACTCAGGGGGACAGCTAGGTCTCCCTGCGCAGTTGCCCTGCGCATAGATTCAATTTTTCAGTGGAAAATTCAAAATTTAATTTTTTGGCGATTTTTTGTTTAAAAAGCGAATTGAGTAAAAACCAAATTTTCGACTAAGCAACTACTCAAAATCTGGTTTTCCAACAAAAATGTTGTCAAAAAAACGAAACTTTCGATGAAAATTTGCGTGACTGTGTTAACCTATGACCCAATTTTATGTAAATTCCGTCCACATAGTAAACGCTGGCCGCTAACGAAGCCAAACGTTGAAAAGTTAGCGGGGTCCAGCGTGTACAAAGAAATACAAAATCTCACATTTCGACTTTGTTACTGCGAGGTCCACCAAACGGAAGGAAAGGTAAGGCACCGGTGGCGCACTGATATAAGGTGACAGCCACAGACCAGAGGTCACAATTGGCAGTGAATTCCGAGGGTCCACCTCCCAACATAGCACGGTTATAAATGTCTGGGTGCTAAATTGGCAACTCATCTGATTTTCTACAGTCAGGAACAGGAACCTACCAAATATTCCTCAGTGCCCACGATTGACATAAAAGGCTCGTCTTCCTGAATCACTCTGGCTGTGCCGAAATCACACAATTTGTACAAGACACTGAAGAACAACATTCATTACTGAATTGTGTACCGCAGGTCAAGTTACTACTACGCGTGTGGTCGCTCTAAAAAGTGTACACAGTGAGTAGCGTAGCCAGAGGGTGTGCTCTGGAGGTAGGAAGAAGAAACGGTGAAAAAAAAGAATTGTTTCAAAACTATTTTCGTTCATAATGCCTTTTGAATGGCAATTTCTTCGAAATTTTCTGGCCTCTTCAAAAATTTTATACTCCTTTACACAACTGATATCGGTTCAACGCATCTACAAATCGCTGACTGTTAAAAGTACAGTATCCCAAAAATACGATACCATTTCATTTCTTTTTGTTCCTATTTCCGCAAATCTTGACCAAACTGGCTGAAATTTTAAAGATAGATGCTAAAATGTGGGAGATTTTATGTGCTAAAATTTCATGCATTCAGATTGACACAGTCTTGAGAAAATGAAGAATTCCTGAACTTTCTGCTTCTTTGAATGAGCAGAACAGAAAAACAGATCATTAGGATAATCCTTATTTTCTCAAGACCATGTCTTTCTCAACGCATTAAATTATAACATAAAATACACCACAGTTTTGAAGAGTTTCAGGTCATTTGGGGGAACATTTGCGAAAATTGCAGCAAAAAGAAAGTTTCTATTTAGCGCTATTTATACAAGCATTGAAATTACTGACAAATTTCACATATTCCTGAATTTCTCAGGAACGGGTCCAGTTGTTGGTCCAATTTTAGAACACATCTGCCCTGTTTTGGCACCTGTGTTTCAAATTCCAGCCTATTTCAAAATTCAAATCAAAATCAAACTTTGCGAAAATGACAGCAAGAGCAAATGTTATCATATTTCTGGGACTCCCAGTATAAAACGTTACCTGCCATCTTCGGTGATTGTCTTGAGAATATTAGACGGCTTAACGTCACGATGACTAATGCTGTGGTTTTCTCTCAAGTACGCGAGACCATTCACTAAAAAACACAGCAACAAAATTTAAAATGTTCAGTCTCAACAGGTACCGAGGTGTTCGAGCACCAGCAGAAAGCCCTCGTCACTCAAACCGAAGTTGTTCTCGGGCCTTTCTATTTCAGCGTACAACGAGCCCTCGGTGGCCAGTTCCATCACCAGAACCAAATTAGCTGGGTCCGCATCCTGAGCTCGGTAAGCGTCGCTCTCTTGTCTCCTCTAAACTCATGTCTTCATGTTAATGCCACAAAACGCCGGCACTGGTTTCGGCCGCAAAGCCACTGTGCGCTCACCTCGGACTCCAACGCAATCAATTTGCATATATTGGGGTGGTCGAGAGTCTTCAGGATCTCGAGTTCCCTTTTGTGCTGTTCCAGATGAGCGGGTGCGTATCTGGCGCTAAACTTGAAAGTCTTCACAGCCACAGCGTCGCCGGTTCTCTTGTTGAAGGCCCGGAAGACTTGGCCGAACGCACCGGTTCCCAGGGAGTCTGTGCTGCGCCAGATGTAGGTGTCGGTGGCTCGCAGACCGCTACCTCCCGCCACCGCCGCCATATTCGTCTGATCCTACACAACTTGAATGTTTATTAGAAAATTGGTCCAGTAATACAACAGCAAACCTAGCTCAATGAACAGGCCGTTTGACCGGCTTCTATTGACAGATTTCACCAGAACCACTCTTCGCAGCCCAGAGAGGATGAGAAACTGGTGAAACGTCTGGAAATGCGGTTTTATCGCGCTTTCTGTTATTCATTATCCACAAAATATTATGCTGCCAAACTGCGTTTTACAGCTGAAACTAGCATACCTACCACGTAGAACGCTACAAAAAACTTGCATGTTTAGGTAAAATATCCGCCCCAAATAAATGTGAACTTGTGTGGTGGTAATGCCGTAATAAGGTGAAACCTTGCTTATCTGCACCAGCGACTAAGCTAAGCGTAAGCTCTTAGAGTAGGTGGACTTATACGGGTCATGGACTAAATTTGGGTCGGTCTCTATAAAATGGTCGAAAAACCTTAAAAATAGGAAAAAATCGATCCGGATTTTTGCATAACTGTACACTTGGATGCATACATATAACACGGGGGGTCTGCCCCCACCCGACTAAGGCCAGACCCCCCCGGATGGAGACCCCCCATCCCCCGAGACGATTTTCCCGACCCCCCTCCGATTTTTCTCCGGTTTCTCGGACTTACGGCAAAAAACTCGCTAAAAATCGATTTCTCCAAAACTAAGCTAAAAACCTTGGCGTTTGAGCTTGTGGCTGTTGTCCAAATTCATGCTATTTCCTTTCATCACTTTGAATTTCTGAGGCCATATTCAGAATATTTAATATGAGGTGAAAAGTCTATCTGCGCACTGCGGGAAATTACTTTTATAAACGACTGAATCATACATGTAACAGGTCATCCGCTGATGGGGAAGGGGGGTTGGGGGGGGTCTGGCGCCGGCCGGGGGGATCTCAGCCAAAATTTTGGGGGAGGGGGTGGGCACTAAAAAACGCTCAAAAAACGAGAAAAATCGCAATTTTTTGGCTAAAATTTGCCAAAAATCGCTAATTTGGGCCGAAATACAGCTAAAACGTGCTGTTTTGCAGGCGATTTTGGCGATTTTTGTGTGTGAAAGTGTAAAAAATTGCAAAAATTTGCTCGAAAATTTACTTGCCAGAAAAATCGGAGGGGGGCGGTGAAATCGTCTGGGGGGCATCCGGGGGGGGGTATGGCCTAAGTCGGGTGGGGGCAGACCCCCCAGGCCCCCCTGTTACATGTATGGACTGAATAGAATATGGCTGGTAAATGATTGATATATTCCAAAAGACCAAATTGGCAGTTCGAAACGTCGGATCAGGTGTAGCTGGGGGGAATTAGGAACCGGTCCCAAACATAAATTAATGTTTTTAATGATCATATTTAATTATAAACTAGCAAGTTCTATCGATAAATATCGATTATCGATTTTTTGGCAAAATTCTAAAATTTCAAAATCGTCCAAAACGGTCGTGTGATAAATAATTTGAAAGCCCTTAGCCTCACGAGTCTAATGATCACTATGTCAGCATAGGCCACGCCCCGGGGGGCCTGTTTTACCAAAATATAAAAGTACCCCTAGAGACGCACCAGTAGGGCCGCTCCAGAGGACCTATTTTCCAAATATAAATACCCCTAGAGGCAGACATGGGCTAGCATTTCGGCTGAGGGGGGGCAGAATTTTCAATTCCTGAGGGGGGGGCTGAGGGGGGGGTAGGAGCGCCTGAGGGGGGGGGCTGAGGGGGTGGTAAGCCAAAAAGTCCGATTTTTGGCTAAAATCAAGGTTTTTTGGCTTATTTTGGTTAAAATAAGCTAAAATAAGCTATTCTGAGCTCATTTACACCTAATCCAGGCATATTTTTATCATAATTTTCTATACAAAATTCTTCCAAAAAATTCCTGAGGGGGGGTAGCGGCCGGCTGGGGGGGGGTAGGTCAGAGCCTGAGGGGGGCCAACCCCCCTCAGCCCCCCCTTTGCCCATGTCTGCCTAGAGGGACGCATCAGTACGGGGCACGCTCCGGAGGGCCTGTTTTCCGAATATAAAAATTCCCCTAGGGTACGTATAGGGCACGTTCCGGAGTCGAATAGTCATAATCATACATGTAACAACGGGGGGTCTGGGGGTCTGGCCAGACCTCCCCGGATGGGGGGAAACCGCCCCCCCCCCGAGACGATTTCGCCGATCCCCCCTCCGATTTTTCTGGCAAGTAAATTTTTGAGCAATTTTTTACAATTTCAGACACAAAAATTGCCAAAATCGCCTGCAAAACAGCACTTTTTAGCTGTACTTCAGCCCAAATTAGCGATTTTTGGCGATTTTTAGCCGAAAAATTGCGATTTTTTTGATTTTTGACAGTTTTTTAGTGCACAACCCATCCCCCAAAATTTTGGCTCAGACCCCCCAACCTCCCTCCCCCTTTCGGCGGATGACCAATATATAGATAGTCCATTTGTGACCTTCCCTGATTCCCCCCCCAGCTACACCTAACCCGAAACGTCTTTGCCCATCCATAGGGAGCACTATTGGTATGTACAAAAGAAAAGTTCTGATATTTACCCTCTTTCGCTCTGTTCTTTCAGAAAGACCGACTTTGACAAGTGAGAAATCTTCTCCTTGTTGTAGACAGACTGCAAGAGAAAGAAGCCGCTCCCTCTGATGACCGAAAAGACCACACGTGCGACACGGACGGATGTTAACGTGACCTGACCCCACTCGCTCTCCTCCGAAAAAAAAGTTAATATCGAATCGGCGCAAGCAAAATAAAATCGGCTAAAAAAAACCGCAAAGGCGTGCGTACTGTACTGTATTTGTTACCCAACAACAAACAACAATTGGCCGACGGGCCCACACAGCGTGAAAGCACAGCGTGAAGTGAAGAAACGCTGTTGTCCCCACCCGCCAGCCGAACACCTTTTATGGTTTACCTATCAGATGTAAATTAGAATTAGGCTAAATTCTAGTAAATGTTGATATTTTTGTTACTATTCATGCAAAAATGACCAACAAGCAAACAAGGTCAACCAAGTCCTCTAATATGCGTTTTTATGATTGAATTTTTATTTAATTCCATTCGTTCATCTGGTGTACAAGTTTTACACCTATGAATAAAACTAAAACTAAACTAAAAAATGAGAAATTTCAAAGAAATTTCAATTTTTAAAGAAATTTTTGCTCGATTACTGTACCTGGCTGCCTTTTGCACAATATAATATAACCAGAGCAACATTAGATTCGATATTACAGTCAGTCAGGCACTTAACGCCGTTTATGGTGCCGGTACCATGTATAGGTATGATGGTGCCACTAGCCCAGGTACCGGTATATAAAAGTGCAAGACTGTATTACGTATTATTACACTCCTATTCATTTCCCAAAATCGGCTTCGGTTTCGGTATTTTCGTATTCGATTGCGTACCCCTTTGAACGTAACGTTAAATACAGTAACCTAAGATACCTATGTAGCGATGAAAACAAGAATAGCGCTGATTATATTTTGCGCCGACTTGATATTGGTCGATTTCGCAACATTTATTTTAAAATGGAAATGGGTCCCAGTGATAGATAAGCGTACTCATTGCGAAGATTAGTGTTTCAAGTGAAAAACATTTTTGACATTGTTAACTAAAAATTTTCATTTGACACGAGACAATGCGCTGGGGTTTCGGCGGCCGGTGCGTTTGCGGGCGGGTTTTGCGAAGCTGAAAAATTTGTCCGATGAAAACGCTGCGTGATGAAAAGATTTCGGCGGCCGGTGCGTGATGAGGTTTTTCATCACACATTTTTTACTGGCCGCCACTTTAAGAGTCAGTGTCTGATTCGATCGAGTCTTGGTATTCAGACCCAAAATTGAAAGTTTGGCGTAGAGGGCTGTAAGTTGGCACACTAATACTACTTGATGAGTTATTCAACTGCTGCTGAGGAATTCCCAATTCGACGCTCCACGCTCGAGATATAAGCCCGCGAAAATCGGCTTGCTTAACTATGGGACGAAAATTTCCAACTTGAATTTCTTTCTTACTGACAAGGGTTGGGACTTAAAAATTGGGGCTTTTAGGTAACTTTTCGAATAGATTAAGAATCTTTAGTCCAAAATTGTTTTCGATGAAAAAAATTTTTTTCGCCCCCCTTTGGAGCCCCCCAGCTCTACTGGAACCCCCCTAGATGCACTTTTTTATTTTAGAATTTCGTAGCGCTATTCAGGACCTACATTTTCGTGTAAAATATTCAAGATTTGAGAGGTAGGTTTTTGAGAAAATTCACTTTGAATGTCCAAAATCTGGAAAAATCGCCAACTTTCACTGTGCTCGGAAATGTCGCAAACGATTCCTAGCCTTTAAATCGTAACTGAGACCTAAAAATTGGGGCTTTTAGCTAACTTTTCGAGTAGATTAAGAATTTTCAGTCCAAAATTGTTTTCGATGAAAAAAATTTTTTTCGCCCCCCTTTGGAGCCCCCCAGCTCTACTGGAACCCCCCTAGATGCACTTTTTTATTTTAGAATTTCGTAGCGCTATTCAGGACCTACATTTTGGTGTAAAATATTCAAGATTTGAGAGGTAGGGTTTTTGAGAAAATTCACTTTGAATGTCCAAAACCTGGAAAAATCGCCAACTTTCACTGTGCTCGGAAATGTCGCAAACGATTCCTAGCCTTTAAATCGTAACTGAGACCTAAAAATTGGGGCTTTTAGCTAACTTTTCGAGTAGATTAAGAATTTTCAGTCAAAAATTGTTTTCGATGAAAAAAAATTTTTCGCCCCCCTTTGGAGCCCGCCAGCTCGACTGGAACCCCCCTAGGCGCATTTTTTTTATTTTAGAATTTCGTAGCGCTATTCAAGAGCTACATTTTGGTATAACATATTCAAGATTTGATAGGTAGGTTTTCGAGAAAATTGACTGTGAATGAACAAAATCGCCAGACAATAAAGCAGGTTTTTGTACATTCAAAGTCGATTTTCTCGAAAACCTACCTCTCAAATCTTGAATATTTTATACCAAAATGTAGCTCTTGAATAGCGCTACGAAATTCTAAAATAAAAAAATGCGTCTAGGGGGGTTCCAGTCGAGCTGGCGGGCTCCAAAGGGGGGGGGCGAAAAATTTTTTTTCATCGAAAACAATTTTGGACTGAAAATTCTTAATCTACTCGAAAAGTTAGCTAAAAGCCCCAATTTTTAGGTCTCAGTTACGATTTAAAGGCTAGGAATCGTTTGCGACATTTTCGAGCACAGTGAAAGTTGGCGATTTTTCCAGGTTTTGGACATTCAAAGTGAATTTTCTCAAAAACCTACCTCTCAAATCTTGAATATTTTACACCAAAATGTAGGTCCTGAATAGCGCTACGAAATTCTAAAATAAAAAAGTGCATCTAGGGGGGTTCCAGTAGAGCTGGGGGGCTCCAAAGGGGGGCGAAAAAAATTTTTTTCATCGAAAACAATTTTGGACTAAAGATTCTTAATCTATTCGAAAAGTTACCTAAAAGCCCCAATTTTTAAGTCCCAACCCTTGTCAGTAAGAAAGAAATTCAAGTTGGAAATTTTCGTCCCATAGTTAAGCAAGCCGATTTTCGCGGGCTTATATCTCGAGCGTGGAGCGTCGAATTGGGAATTCCTCGGCAGCAGTTGAATAACTCATCAAGTAGTATTAGTGTGCCAACTTACAGCCGTCTACGCCAAACTTTCAATTTTGGGTCTGAATAGGGCAAAGGGCCAAGACTCGATCGATTCAGACACTGACTCTTAATGCCTGGTAATGCTCTACGCTGTAGCATACAGCCGAGACAAAATGCGTGATGAAAGTGTGTTATGGCTGCGCCGGCCGGTAACACAAACGCGAAGCTGATCGAGGTGTAAATTTTGCGAAGCTGAAGAGCTAAAAAGAAGCAAAAAAAATGACAAAAAGGGCTTACAAAAACCCCGATTTCTCTTAAACATCAGCAGTGCTGGAGGAAACGCTAAATTCGGTTTCCATCCAATCGCTTTTCAAGCGAATTTTAGGCTAAAAGTTAGTGATTTCTGAGCCAGTTTGTTAGTACTTAAACGCATGAATTTTTTTGCGTGCCTGGCTATAGGGACATGCAATGCGTGCCTAAAAATGGTAATCACGGAAAATATGTTTTTAAAATCACTGAAATTTTCAAAAAAACGTGACTGGCCAATCACGCGTTGTATGCAGCACTGTTTATTGTCTGACAAACAGCGTGACTGACCAATCACTTTTTGCACTTTTATTTTCCAATCACATTTATGCTAAAAACATGATGTAAAGCGTGATTCAATGTGGGTACTACTCCAAATGGAGTAGCTTCTGCTAGTAAGGGTTAAGCTTATGTAGGCTTAATTTATGAAATACAGTATAGATAAAAAAAAATGTCCCATCGCTTTTTCGGCCTTCACTCAAACGTTTCGTTCTCAGTCACTTCTTTACCGATTTCGCTCAAATTTTCAGCAAAAATTAACAACATGGTTGGCTAAATATTCTGCAAGTGTGGTGCCAAAATTCCGACTCATACTGGTTTTATGACCCGAAAACTAGGAATGAGGGTGGTCCACGCAAATTTAATTTTTTTCGGTAATACAAGGAGTACAGGCCTGAAACTTGCAGCAATGATTGGTGTTGCTATTGGGCATAACATACTAAGCTGGCAGCCCTGCAGCTCAAAGGGCACTAAAATGGGGGAATTTCAAAACATGACGAAATATGACTTTTCTTCGTAAAACCGGCAAAATGACGATTCTAAAGATTTTCAATTTTCAAAAAACGCTGCAGGGATGGTTACTATGGTGTAGAACAGAGTTTAAATATCAGATTCATTTATTTGTCGAACTTCCTGCTACAATCTATGTTGATTAACAACAGATTCAGTGCTTTGATTCTAGAAGGTGCAGATTTCTTAACTATGGGATTTTCACTCATGTTTTTGAAATTCCCCCATTTTAGTGCCCTTTGAGGTACAGGGCTGCCCGCTTAGTATGTTATGCCCAGTAGCAACACCAATCATTTCTGCAAGTTTCAGGACTGTACTCCTTGTATTACCGAAAAAAAATAAATTTGCGTGGACCACCCACATTCCTAGTTTTCGGGTCATAAAACCAGTATGAGTCGGAATTTTGGCACCACACTTGCAGAATATTTAGCCAACCATGTTGTTTATTTTTGCTGAAAATTTGAGCCAAATCGGTAAAGAAGTGACTGAGAACGAAACGTTTGAGTGAAGGCCGAAAAAGCGATGGGACATTTTTTTTTATCTATACTGTAAGTTCAGACATATATTTGTTTAGGCTCATAAATAGGAATAACAAGTTCAAACGAAGATAGTTTCCAGGGGCAATTGGCCGCTATCGATTTTATATGGCGACATGAACCCAGGCTTGACAGCGCGTAACGTGAGGTAAAGCTGTTGCTTGGTGAAGCGTTTACTGGTTGGTTAGAATAAACAGTCAATGAAATACAGGCTAAAGGGTTGGGTGGCTTATATACGTTATCATTTCAGTAATTACACGATTTTTGTAAAAAGTGTACATGTCGGGAGCAGTCGTTTGATGCTAAACTCGGTCCTCTTTGTTAAAAGTTTGCAAACTTGGTGCGCTCCCTCCACCGAGGGCCAGAAGTGCTTAGCGGTTCTCAGCTGATATTCCTAATAAATGATTCGATAACCGGTCACTACCCCCACTGACAAAACAGGGTACCTAGACAAGCTGCACCATGCAAACATAGTTTTTGTGTTCGACTCTATGACCTGTTGTTGACTCTGTCATACGAAAAAGGTTGACGGTTCTCGAAAGAGGCTAACACTGTGTACAGTACCGGCCTAACATCGGTAGCTATTATTCATTATTGACTGCTTAACTGTGCGTTATTTTGTTTCGTGCTATTTCTTATTGTAAGCACTATCTGGCTGTCTGCCAATATTACTCCGCGTGCTCTGGGCCTGGCGCAAGGCCTCGCTCAGTTGTTGTTTTCGGCTAGTACGTTGGAGCGCAGTGTAATTCTCGTTGTGGCGCGCTGCCAATAAACGTTCGCTCTCGACCTGCGTCTCTCTTGTGCGGAACGCCAGCAACCAGGCTAAGCCGTCAGGTTTATCCCTTTCTCGGTTATTCTTTATTATTTAGCTTTGCGTTGGCGAACACAGCCCTAGGTGGCATAATTGTTATCGCTTTCGCTTCTCTCTGGCGTCGTTTCTCGTCGCTATTAACGTCTAAAACAGTGTCTGTTCGTGTGCTAACCAACTGTTCCAGAGTGCTGCAATTGTGACATCCAGGTACAGGCCTGATCAGTGGAGCTTCCTGACCGAGATATGAGTCGGAAACAAAGACAGAAAAAGAAGGCACAGTGGCAAGATGCTCATTCCTTGCAAGAAGTCCTCTCTAGGGCACCTGAGATCGAAGACGACTTGTTCGCTGAAGCGCCCGACCACAGACGTCCGCCGCCTCTCAGCAAGAAACAGTCCAAGGCGATCCGCAATGTGTCTGAGGAGGCACTGCGGGAGGAGCCAGAGCCCCGGATGCACTCTACTCTGTCGGCAACCGGCCAGTCTAAAAAGGTCGAAGGTAAACTCGCTGGTGAAGAAACGTCGGAAGCACACAGCACTAAAAAGACGGACAAGACGGAAGACGCTTCAATTTTCATCAAAACACAAGTTTTATCAACGGCTACTGAGCCAACCGTGCGTCGTGTCAGTGGAATGGCACGGCCTTACCACTACACCGAGCGCTTGTCTGTGGAAAGACAGGCCGTCATGACAACTAAGAACAAACACAACTTGCCGCAACCGGTCGCCACGCACGTCAACAAGTCATTTGAACAACTCAGCCAGGCGATCGAGCAAGCTAACGAAGAACCGAAAGGTGAGATCGGGCAAGCTGTCAAAGAGTTGCAGGAGGTGGTGAAGGAAGGAGTCGGTCGAATGTTAGCAGCCATCAACCAGTTATCGGCCGCCATAACAGCTAAGCCTACGCTAAGTATGCCTGAGTCGAATTTGGAAGAAAACGAATCAGATGACAGACAGAGAGCAGCGTTGGTAACCACTCATCGAAAAGACTACTTACCGACAGTGTACAATGGTACTCTGATTGGTAGTGGACGTAGTCTACAATCTACACACCCGACAGTGTACAATGGTGCTCTGATCGGTAATGGACCTACTCTACAATCTACGCAACCCGTACATCATGAGGATGTGACGGTAGTACGTACTGCGTCAGAACCGGCCAGAGGTCAGACAGAACAATTGTTAGCGCAAACTCAACGGCTGCAGAATCTAGCCCAGCAAGCCAAACAGTATGTGCAGCAGGTTCCGGTCCGAGTTGCCGCTGCGGGAATGGCACACCTTCGCGACCAATGTTTGGCGAGAATTAATTCGATCTTTTTGCCAGACAATGTGGCGCCGTGCGACACTTTAGCCGACTTACAACAACGAGTGCAGTTTGAAATACATCTGTACCAGAAGAAAATTCAACAATCGGTCTGCAGTAGTTCGGCTGACAGACACGATCACCTCATCGATTCAGTACAAAAAGGTGGAGATGCCTCAATTGCACCTGTGTTGGAAACCAACCTGTCACCAGATGACAATTTTCTACACGCTCCTCTTTTGGAGGCAAATGTGTCTTCAAACGAGAGCTGCCGCACTCCACCAGTGGTCACTTCAGCAGACACCACAGACCGAGACAACATGCTTCCAACCACGCAGAGAATGGACAATACGCTGCAGTCCATCGGTCAGGTGGTGCATGTGATACAGCATCACAACGAGCTGCAAACGAAGAACCATTCTTACCTGAAACATCTGAAATTTATGGAGGCAGAAAAAGAAAATGCACCGTGCATTACCACGCCAAAACAAGTGCTAAACCAGATTCCTTCTGAGGTTTTCTGGACGGAGCTTCAAGATGATCAATTGGTTGACAAAAACGCGACAAAGAAGGGGGCATCTACTGAGATGTTTTTCCCCAACTCAGAGTGTCAATTGGAACCGTTACAAGGCAGAATCGTCACCAGCGTGAAGAGCAATGTCAAATTGGTGACAAATCGAGAAATTGAGCTGCCGCAAAACGCTGTTACCACAGTTGTTGTTCACACCAAACAACCTCCAGAAAATCCGAGCATTCATTGCCGATTCACAACCTCACTCAACTCCGCGCCTATGGACAATGACACCATCATTCACCCAGTTCATCTGGTGGGCCAGATGAATAAAAAGGGGGCAGTGTTGGGTGACGTGATCAACGTGATGGATAAGCAGTTGAAAGGTGAGCAGTGTTCGGCGATGCTGAATCGCAAGAAGAATCAAAAATTACCTGACATGGAAGAATCGGCTGTCTGGAAAAGATCAGATCATAGAAAATTTCTCACCATTCGGCAGCGTCAAGAAGTGGTCAAATTGAAAAGGGACTACAACTGTCACGGCTACCTTCAATGTCTGCCTGAGCTGCCATATAGTTCCTACTACATGGCCAAAGCCCAGCGCATGGAAACCGGATTTGACTAGTACCCGACCAAGACTCTGTATATATTAGTTGTCCCAGTAATTAGCTGTTTATGTGTTAAATGTTTGTTTCGTTTTGTGTTGTCTTGTTTTGTTTTGTCCTTTTGTGTTCCAACTATTGTAATTGTGTTTAGGTATAGTATCACTGTTTGTTGTTTATTTCTGATTTATGCTAAGAGCTATTCTGTTTTGCTTTGTTATTATGGCGATGTTTGGTACGCAAATATGCTCCTGTTGTGTAAGAAGAGGCTACCCGGTGAGAGCAACAGTACGACCGCAACTTCAACCAACTCCAGGAGCAACTCAACCACAAATACCATCAGTAAGAATGCGAGGAAGAGGACTTGTCCCATTCTCACAGACTTGGATCTACAATTCTCCAACAGTAACGAAGACATGGCAGAACCAGCAACTTCCCCTGTTCAGGTGCCAGTAGTGGACCTAGAACAGATAGTTCCACCAACATCACCTGTCCAGCAACCTACCATCGGTACGTCTGCAATGCAACCATAGCAGCCAATTTGCCAGCCGCTGCCGAGCTTCCTACTCGATCGCTAGTCCGTGTCAGGAGCCACGGAGCAAAAAGGGGGCTCTGTACAGTACCGGCCTAACATCGGTAGCTATTATTCATTATTGACTGCTTAACTGTGCGTTATTTTGTTTCGTGCTATTTCTTATTGTAAGCACTATCTGGCTGTCTGCCAATATTACTCCGCGTGCTCTGGGCCTGGCGCAAGGCCTCGCTCAGTTGTTGTTTTCGGCTAGTACGTTGGAGCGCAGTGTAATTCTCGTTGTGGCGCGCTGCCAATAAACGTTCGCTCTCGACCTGCGTCTCTCTTGTGCGGAACGCCAGCAACCAGGCTAAGCCGTCAGGTTTATCCCTTTCTCGGTTATTCTTTATTATTTAGCTTTGCGTTGGCGAACACAGCCCTAGGTGGCATAATTGTTATCGCTTTCGCTTCTCTCTGGCGTCGTTTCTCGTCGCTATTAACGTCTAAAACAGTGTCTGTTCGTGTGCTAACCAACTGTTCCAGAGTGCTGCAATTGTGACATCCAGGTACAGGCCTGATCAACTGTGCACCGAAGCTTTGCGGATATTTGATAACTGATCGAGTTTGCTTATGAAGCATTGGTTTTACGGCGGCAGGCAGTTAGCTGACGTGAAAGCAAACTCTATTTGGCAAGTAATAATAATGTTGCGCATTGCGCTGCTAATTCAGCCAATTAGATTACACACACGTCTGTTTAGCAAATTAGATTGCAAACACGTCACCGACAGATGTCGCCACTACTACCGGAGATTTCCGCTTATAAGACCACCATAGTTAGAAGACCATGGTCTTTAAATAGGTTTTTGTTTCCAGTTATAAGACCATGGTCTTCAAATTGGTGGTCAGAAAACTTGGTTCATATACACCCATTTTCCAGTTAAAAGACCATGGTCTTAGTATAATTGACCGATTTTAGCACACAATTAACTGTTTTTAAAGTGAACAAAAGCTGTCCATCGTGAGAAAACAAAGGCAAAAGTACATAATATTGATAAAACATGATTCTGATTTTTGTTTTGAACGCAATACAGTACCTGCTATGCTTCAACACAACCTCTCTTTTTGTAATTTCAAGTAAAGTTTTACAAGTCAAGCGTAAACTGGTAAGGGAGCGTGTCAAAATTAGATGCCCGCTTCCGACCCAGGAAATGCAAGAAGCGGGCCCGGAAGAGGGGCCCGCTTCCGGGCCTCCTTTTCGGCCGGCCACCCAGGATCCGGGGTGCCCTATTTGCTAACATAGCTTTACACCTGCTGTAATCAATCTTGCATTGACAGGCAATGGACGCGATGTATAAACATATTTGGCAATCGGGTCAATTGTGGTGTCAAGTGCGTCTCTCTCAAGCAACGTTGTAGAGCGATATTAACGGCCAACGCGGGAATTACACTATTTTCAATGGGGCCAGTCTTATTGTTTGTAATCTTCACTCATTATCCTATTAGTAGGCTTGCCTCTAGGTGGCATATCCTATTAATGGGACTGCAAAAAAGACTTGGAAAGAGCATCTGAATTGTCTGACCGGTCCGAATTATTAACAAACCGGCAGTGCACTGTTCTCCCTGCATAGAACGAAATTAGCTGACTGTCGGCGCTACTTATTTGTCAATAACGACCTGCCTTCTCTGCGGTCCGTCCGTCGGCGCTTGCAGTTTAACAGAGGTCAACCTAGCCAGTTTTTTAAAGAAATCGGGAGTGCACTGCTCTGGCTGCACAGAGATTAGCTGATTGCCGGTCCTACTGAGTAATAACGGCCTGCCGTCCGTCGGTCCCCCACTTGCCGTTTAACAGAGGTCAACCTAGCCAGTTTACTAACAGATCGGTAGCGCACATGTCTGGAACAGCCATCTAAATGAAAAACAAATTACACTATTGGCCAAAAATCCCTTTTTGGAGTAAAATAACATTTTCCAGTTATAAGACCATGGTCTTCAAAAGGGCGCCAAAAAGTGACCCTAAATTTGGCATTTTCCAGTTATAAGACCAGGTCTTATAAGTGGAAAACTCCGGTAGGCAGCGGAGCACAGACTGGCGCGGACGGACGGGTGTGGTTGCAGGTGAGGTGAGTCGCGGCTAATTGCTACCGCGCGCAGTGGCCGGCAATTAGTTCTATTGGAGTGGTCGGGCGGACATCAATTCAGTGTTCTAAACGATGCATTAACTGTCTGTTTGTCGCCCGATCAATTGCCTGTTCCGGTTGGGGATAGGTTGGCGCCGCCGTTCAACTTATCGGCCCGACTCAGGATTAAAGTCTCAGAGCCGGTGCGAACAGTGGCCCGGCCACTTTTTTCACTTGCTATCGATTAGCGGTGTTGGCCCTTGAGCTGCCGCGAGTCAAAAGACCCCGACCCTATTGCGCAACAGACTAAGCACTCTCGCTCTCTCGCTCTCTCTCTGCTAAAGAGTAGAGGCCCATGGGTCCGACCTGGCTAATTGCTTCGTTCACAAGCGCAGTTGTACTAGGACTGGAGTACGTCTGTCTGAATGGTGGAACGCCCCTTCAACTCCCTTCTCGCATCTACTCTTGCTCCTGCCTGCCTAAATTCACCGGACAACGGTGCGAATCACCCGTCTGCTGTGAGTTTCAGGGAGCAGAGATTCTTCTTGCTTTTTAGGTGGTTCGTTTGCATGACAGCATTCAGAATAATTTTAACGATTATTTTAGCCTAAAGGATGCTCAGGCTTTAGGATTAGGAGCGACGCTGCTTAATCCCTTCAAAATCAATCACCCTGTTCTGTTTGCAACTGCGAATACGCGGACTGAGTTACTTTTTTCGAACTATTTTTCTTACTTCCGGACGGAGTAAAACACCAAGAGTGTCAAATTTGCTTAGGCCAACAAACAAAAGTTTAAGACGATTCAGAACTTTACTGCAGCTCAGACTCAGCGAGCCTTCCTTTCCTGGCCGGAGTTACCGGTCGTTAATCGTGCTGAGGACAGATTAGATTTTGCAGTTCATGGCATTTACTCCAGCCAGCTTCCGGCCGAAAATCGGCGCTCAGTTGCTTATCCAACCTGCTACTGCTCGGAGGGGTGGGAGGGAGAATTCTGCGACATTCCGCAGTGTCTGCATGGAAAGTTGGTGCCCGAAAAAAGACTAATCAGACATGAACGACATCGCAAAAACAGACATGCTAATGCTACCGGTGACTTTCGCTGCCGTTGTGACAAGGGCTACGAAGGGGACCGATGCCACACTGTGGAGAACTGTCTACATGGCAGTGTTGAATGGGATACGTACTCTTTCTATAGCTGGTCAGTTTTAATTACTCTACTCTCCTCGGCTAATCAACCGGGCTTGATTACTTGTGCTGGCTTCTTTCTTATTACGCCGTTTCCTTATAAACAAGAAGATAAATGTAAGCGAGTGATTTCCCTAGAAAAATTGATTTAGATGCTTCTAATTCTTTTAGTAGCAGAGCAGGCAGCTGAAATGAAACTGAATGACATCAAGATTCTGCACTTTAAGAAAGAGCTCGTTTGATTTGTGGCAAAGGGTCAAGCTTATGCTTAGGCTTACCAGAAACTAGTATTTACATAAACAGTCTTCGACCTTATACAATATTTGCACACTTTTCAGGTGCGAATGTAGCGTAGGCTGGCGCGGCGAATTCTGTGACATAATCGAGTGCTTTCATGGCTATCAAAACTCTTCGGAGTCGTGCGTTTGCGAGAAAGACACCAAACCGCCTCATTGCATCGGGGAGGACGAGCCTTACCCGCAGGAGTCGGCCGCCCACTTTGCCTGGCTGGCGTTCGGCCGAACTTTACTCTACATAGGCATCGTGATCGGGCTGATCTTCCTGAGCTGCGTGGTC
Source organism: Sabatieria punctata (assembly GCA_030248155.1). Taxonomy (NCBI): domain Eukaryota; kingdom Metazoa; phylum Nematoda; class Chromadorea; order Araeolaimida; family Comesomatidae; genus Sabatieria; species Sabatieria punctata. The sequence goes on from JASANB010004713.1 coordinate 30,943, forward strand.
TGTACGAAACTGTGTCAGCTGACTGGCAGCAGCAGAGACGCGGCGGAGGAGCGAGCTGATTTAATGAGCCACAGAAACAAAACCATTAAATTTGACCATTTGGGCTATCGAACCCCCGGGGACCCGCGACTGGAGTCTGGCAAAAACGAAGACGCTGACACTGCACTCGGCGCCGCGCTCTTATGACGTCTTCTACTGATCACTGGGCTTTCTCGAATCACCTCTAAACAGCAGTTATTAATGAAATACACCTACTTCTGTTCTGACAGGCCTCAGCCAAAAAATGTAGCAACCCTAATCCGGAATGCAGTAATGGAAACCCGCAATGTCGCTTCGGGTTCAGAAGTTGTAAACCGCGCGAAATTCAAACAGATATATATTTGTGATGCTGTCAGAAAGCTACGTGTTTTTTCCGCAAAATTTCTCCAAAATTTCTCGCTCGCATTGTTTCATTTTGAAGTCAATCTTTACAAAATATACGCAGTATGTGTGTAATCGTGAAGTTTTATTCAATTGCGGCAATAGAAAAAGTAGACAAATTAAATAAACAGTAAAGCGGGTCTCAACAAAAAAAGATTGTGTTGATTGTTAAACGTGAAAGGGGTGATTTCTGGAAGCTTAAAATACTCAATAACGGGTTGTGTGATAAGTTCCTCTTGTATATAAAAAACCATTGAATTGTACAATTATACCTGTTCTTCGTTTTTATTTGAGACTAGAGATTGTAGTTTGGCTACTGTAATTCGGTGCACTCTGTCGAAGTGGATGTTCGAACCTATGTACCTATTTGGACTGTGATATTTCTCCAGAATTAAATTTGCTTCCATTGCGGCTGATCAATTTGAGAGAGCCCTTGATGTAGGCAGCCGAGGCAATATGGCACTAAGTGGCTTGGCGATAGTGCTCCCGTATCGAATTCTCGCAAAAAACAAAACAAGAAAGCTGATTAGGTGCTGGGATTAAAGTTTTTCTATTTTCAAGTGCATTCTTTTGCCATTACTTTTTTCAAGTAAGTGGGAGAATTGGGCAGTTACGTATCATGTTTCTTCAACAATTTCTATGTCTCACTATAGTTTGATAAAACTTTCTGAATCCAGCGCTGCAACGCAGACGTAAGGCAGTCTTAACAGCTTCAGTAGATGCTGAGTTTTTCGAAAAATGGTATAATCTTGCTAATTTCACTTATTACTTTTACTTTTTTAAACTTCACTGGTTGCCCGTGCATGGTTAGGGACGCTTAGTGGCGTACTCACAATTTTACAAAGGGTGTGTGTATGTAAATTTTGAAGTTACTTGGACGAAAACGAAAACTTGCCCCCAATCAGGACGAAAAAAATTCGCAAAATTAGCCTAAAAATGCATTTAAAAGGTGCCTCCAAAAACGCGTTTAAAACGCATTCTGGACACAAAATATATTGTTGGACAGGTGTAGGTCATAGTTCATTCATTTCACTTATATTTTCGCCTAATTTTTCCTTTCTACAATGTACCGGCACCGCAAAGTGGGTGTACCCACCTTACACCCCTGGGTACGCTTACGCTACGTATGTAGCATGAAATGAAAACGAGTTTTCGTCATGAATACGGTCATATGATGTCTCCTGACATCATCACCAGATTTTCTGCTCAGAGTACCTAACTGTGTAGGCGTGACTAATTAGCGCATCGGCATTATATTGTCTGTCTTGCAACCTATAAAGCGTAAAAGTTGTTAAACAGACAACGCATGCCTAATATTGATCAAAAGATACGTATTCGGATGACTAGCAGTTGCATTAGATGGATACGATCAGTGAACTAAATAATACTGTACGTATGTGTAGCAGTTACCGGTCACAGAGTACTGCTCTACGTAAGCGCATTCACAAATGCACCAAATAACGATTTACCTACAATTCCACTTTTATCCTGCACTATTCTTCCTTCCTTCCCACTCAGTGCCGTACCGAGGATTTTACAAACAGGGCTGAAAAATTTTGTAAATTGCCTGGTTCGACTGCTACTAAACAGGGACAGAAATTTTTCAAACTAAACTTACACTCTCCAATAAACCGGCATATTGGTCCAGCAGAATCTGTTTTCAGGCAACTTCTCATAATCAGCATCATTTACTGACAGTTTTTGCACTTTAGAAGCCTGTTTTTAACAAAAATTACAGTAAAATGATCAAGAAAAGAGGACTTAAGCCAAAATATATACGTAAGATCGCTAAAAATATTGTTTAAAAGCTGTAAAAAAGCTAAAATCAATGGCTAGACATGGCAAGAAACAATATACCGACACCCTTCAATGGACCGGCAGTGTAGAAACGAGTCGAAAAAATAAACCGACTGTGGTTTATTTGAGCAAATGCGGTAAAAGCTACTATTCTGAGCATTGGATGAATGCAAATGTATTTGCACTTTTACTGTAGTGTGGAAGTAAAGTGGGAAGTAAAATTTCAAATTTAAAATTCAAGAAAATCCTGTGAACGTGCAGAACTTTGTGAACGTGTAGTACACGTGTAAGCCTATTAAGAAGTCACGCGGCGTGAGGTCGCCAGTTGAATGAGCCCACGCTAAGTGACTCAACAGTTCAAGAACTCTGCCTAACATCTAAAGATTGTGCAAATCCTCTACAAATTTCAGTCTCACGTTAGCGGTGCACGTAATCCTGCCAAATTACGTCGGAGAGCTAAATCGAGCTTCGCTATTACGCAGGCAAATATTTAAGGAAATAGAAGCATTATTTCATGCGAACGAGCAGCGTGCGTAATTAATCCGTCTTCCCAATTAAAAAGCAAGCGTTAATTAGTTTGGGAAGGGCGTCCTTACTTCAAAGTCATCGAAGCAGAGCGGACGGCCGATATTTAAAAGCTGGAACTGGCCACTTCTCCCAGAGTCCTTCACTATGTTTCAAACCCTGATTGGCACCTTCTATATAAGTTTAGGATGTGTCGGCTTTATAGTCAATGTAATAGTCTTTCTTTTGGTGGCCGTTATTCGCTCCTACCACAAATCTGCATACGTCCTAATGGCCAACATAGCCATTGCTGACAGTTTCATGTGTTTGACCGTTGGTTGCACCGTCGGGGTGTTTGTGGTGACGAAGAACGACCATTCGATCTCTTTCCTTCTCTGTTGGGTAGACGTTGCTTCCTGGTATGCACTCATACTTAGCTACGGAGCGCTGGCACTAAATCGTTGTATCGGCACCTGTTTCACTAGAACCTGGCTGGCCTGCTATAATCGGATGAACTTTGCAGTCACACTCTCAGTAGTTGTATGGCTTATAGCCATTCTGATAGGTGGGTTTAATTAATCAACCTTGATTAGAAAAGTCATCAGCCGAAGCAGCTAAGATATTTTCAATTTCATTAATCTGATTGAACAGCTGTATTGAAATCAAGCGCTTATCAGCATAAACTTAAACGTAGCCATTCAATGAAGTATACTATACTTATTTGGTAATGGTACGTTAAGTTAAATGTTGCCCAAACAAATTGACCAATAATAGTCTGGCACGTAACGCCGTTTATGGTACTGGCACCGTACATGGTACCGGTACCTAGGCTAGTGCCACCATATATGGTGCTGGTAGCATATATGATACCGTCACCATATATGGTACCCCTGCCCATGACCATTATGGTACCGGTACGTGTATGGTAGTACCATTTATGGCACCACCACAGTCCCCGAACATGGGGCTACCATATATGGTTCCATTACCATAAACAGCGTTAAGTGCCTAACTGAATAAACAGTAAAAGATAGGGTTGAAAGAAAGAGCAGCGGTACGTTTTTATCTGACTGATTGAAAATTAACAGGTGCGTTCGGCTCGCTACCATCGGTGGCCCTGAGTTTCGATGCGCAAACGTTGACTGTGGGCTATTTCTCGAACAGCACCCGAGCCCAGTTGATGATTTGGCTGAACGTCGGGGTCAATTCGGTCAGCATTTTGCTGCAGTTCATCTGCGGTGGCGTGGTGGTGCGCAAAATCTGGGTCACCAAGCGAAACGCCAAACGACACTGCTCGACACGCAGAGACGACCGACGGAGACGGAGAGAACGCAGGAAACAGGTCTGTTTTCTTTCATGCTGTATTATTGACCAAAACAGAACACCTCAGTGGCGTATCCAGGGGGGTGTAGGGTGTGTACACCCCCCCTTTGCGGTGGAGGTAGGAAGAAAAAGTCTGTCAAAAATTTAAGAAACTAATGAATTATGTACTAAAACTGTCTATTTTGTGCTCAGAATGCCTTCTAAATGCGTTTTTGAAGGCTAAATTTTCAAAATTTTCTCGCCCTGGTCGGGCAGAAGCCCAACCAGGCCATTATAAACTACTAAAACTTGTAATTTCTGTTAATTTTAAGCTCGGAATGCGTTTTAAACGCGTTTTTGAAGGCTAATTTTGCTAAATTTTCTTACCCTGGTTGGGCAGCGGCGCAACCAGGCACTTTCAAAATTTTACACCCCCCCTTTCCGAAATCCTGGATACGCCACTTGAACACCTGACCCTTTTTTGAGTTTTCCGAACCGAATAGCGTCAATTTTCAACAGAATTGAAATATTTACTGCACGATTATTATTATTATTTGCTTAAAGTTTCTTTTGGCCAAATTCTAGTCTTCCAGATTTCTCTATAGCTCACAGTTTTGCCAATCTGAAATGAACAAGACGTCAAATTTAAACATACCAATCTGAAGAATGCCTATTTCAATCCTTGCTAAATTTTGCATGTATCTTATATGGTCTTTAATCTCCGAAAAAGCTAGCTTTCGAGGTAAAAATCTGCGGACTTGCAGTGAAAGTGAAAGTTTGGCATTGTAAAATATGAGTGTTGTCCTCTGCGTAATGTTGTTTGTGTATACACTTTTACCATAAATGCGTTTTTTGTACACGTGTGTATGTACACATACACATACACATTGAAAAATCCGATACACATTACCATGTATTGTCATGTACAGGGTGCGTCAAAAAAACAACCCAGAAGATTTTTTGCTGTAGCAACCGCAAATCTCAACCGATTTGAATGAATCCTGCTTTAAATGAAAGATAAATAAATTCTTGAACGACTGGTGTAGCTTTTATTAAGATGCGTTGCTTAGTTCCTGAGATAATTGCTTTCAAAATCAAAACAGAGATTTTGGCAGCGCACAACAGAGATTAAAACAACCCAGCAGATTTTTTACTGTAGCAGCCGCAAATCTCAACCGATTTCAGTGAGTCCTATTTTATATGAAAGATAAATTAATTCTTGAAAGTTTGGTGAAGCTTTTATTAAGATATGATGCTTGGTTCCTGTGATATTTGCACTCAAAGTCAAAACAGATTTTTGGCTATGAACAAGAGCGATTTTTATTATTCTGTTGCACTTCATAATAAAACCGATTCCTACTGCTTAGGGCTAACGTAACGAGGTTTTTCTGGTGCCACACATGCTTGGTTACTTCATTTGTAAAAGTCTTGTTGCCCCTCAGCAGTAGGAATCCGTTTTGTTGTGAAGTGCAACGGAATCGCTCTTGTTCACTGCCAAAATCTCTGTTTTGAGTTTGAAGGAAAATATCTCAGGAACTAAGCATCGTATCTTAATAGGGCCTTCACCAAGTCTTTCAAGAATTTATTTATCTTTCATTTAAAGCAGGATTCATTCAAATCGGTTGAGATTTGCGGTTGCTACAGCAAAAACTCTTCTGGGTTGTTTTTTTTGACACATCCTGTATTTTTGTGTATGTGTATTTGATCAGCAAAAGTCGATAAAATTTCGAACAGAATCGTAAAACTTCCATGTTTTTGCTGCAGTAATAAACAGTAGATATCCTCATAAAGCCTTAAAATGACCTAAGTAACTGATTTCAAAGCTATCCAAGGTTTCAAGCAGATGACATTGATTTAATTTTCCTAGCATTTCTGGCTCAAAATCTGCAAAAAATTTGCATTTTCAGTACAATATACACGTACACAAATATACACAAAAATAACATTGTTTTGGTGAATGTGTATACACAAATTACCATACACATTTAAAGGTAAATGTGTATACACATAGACAAACGGAAAATCCAATACCAAACAACAGTACCTCTGCGCAGAGACAGTCAGTTCAGTCTAGTGGGACAACTCAATGAACATTTAAATTTGGCTGTAGCCGTGTTTCAAGTTTAGAGGGCACCACCCTCACTTTTGACACTGCCAACTTTTCACCAGCTTTCACCAACAACTTGCCAACTTTTCACGCTACAAGTAAAAATCCAGATTTTTACCGGCTGTGCTAGAAATATAAAATTAGTTATGCATACTGCTGCTCCCTAACACATTTGAGCAGTTAATAGAAAAGATAATAATAAATTTTCAGCTACGCCTGTTTTTCCAGTTCTTCTACCCTAGTATCATTTGCTGTTGGTCAACGATCATTTTCTTCACTCTCCCCTTCTACGGTCACCTTCTGTCCCACCCAACCTTCGTAGTGGCGCATCTGCTGCGCATCACCAATCATCTCTGTAACCCCTTCATCTACTTCTACTTCAACCCACGTCTGCGCGAGTCTGCGCAAGTGTTGCTGTTCGGCTGTAGACGCCCGCAACTCTCCTGTCCCTCCCCCACGCTCAGCGTTCAATCTAGTGGTTCGCCGTTTCGTAAGATCAGTCGATTGCTGGATCAGCAGATGAATCGCCGGTTCCGGTCAAGATCTGTGCCGCTTAGCGAGAATGAAGCCATGTTCCGGGAGGCCCGGGAACGCGTAAGTCAAAGGAGCGTTCTGCGAAGAAAACCTTCTCCTTGTATGAATGAGATGCGTACCTGGGCTGAGCTTAACAGAGCCATTGCTGATGTAATGCTGTAAACTTAAAGGTCGTTCTCTGAAAAATTCGTACTCTGTAAGCTCGCCAAGAAGTCAGCCTATCAATATTCTTTGTAAAATTTAAGAAAGTAGAATTTAATCGGTCGCTGGACACGCGAGTAGAGTGACTACGGTATTTGCTGCTTTGATGCGACTGTGTGGGCGGTTGTATCAGAGATTAATTAACTCGATCCACACAGTCAAAAGTCAAATTAGTGCAGCTAAACGCGGCTTGCCGTGTCCTTTTAGAAGCTGAAAAAGTCCCGATTACATTCAGAAAAAAATTGACGTTTTATTGCCACATTGGCATGACATACATTTATTTGTATGGAATGGGTCCAAAATTTTTAGATTTCTTTTAGTTTGACGGTCGTGGTTAGGTTTAGGTAATGTCGCAGTTAGATACATATCCTCATTTAGTTTAGCAGTATACTATCAATGACAAGTTAAATTTATGGATTTGATTGCATAGATTTATTGTTGTTAATTGCTCAATTATTTGCTACACTACTTATTTTGCTACGGGTTCGTTCGTTTTAGATCTCAAACCGATCAGATCGATATGGTACTGTGATGACATGTCATAATTCAATCAATGTTTATGCCGTCTGCTCTACACCAGTAAAACCAGTAAACGAGCGGCAAAATTATAAATTAATAATTAGGGATGCAACCGAATACAAAATACCGAATAGGATTTCCGGAACCGAATAATACCGAATAGTAGGAATCTGAAGATTCTGAGCTTAATGAGCTGTAAATTATAAATTTTCTCATGAATATTCTGATCTAACACTGTTTGTATATGATTTAGTCCGTTTTAAGCATGAAAAAAAAGAAGTCAGTCTGTTTTAGACAACCATTTAATTTTAAAGCGCTAGCAGAATTTGAGCAGATTTTAATTAAATCAATCACTAAAATCGACAGTTGCATGACCGAAAAGCATATTTAGATTTAATATTTTTGACGCAAAAGTGGCGAAAATTAGCAGAATTTTGATTAAAATACGCGTCAAAAAGCAGCAAAATATTGATTTTTATTTAGTCTTGCTCGGTAGTTTATTCGGTACCTAAAATACAGACACCGAATAGCTGAAAATACCGAATTATTCGGTTTTTAACGTGTTCATTCGTTCTAAATTCGGTTGCATCCCTAGTCATAATTCGTGTATCGTGTGCCTAGTGCTACGGAATTTGTTGAATACTAAGCGTATGTTTTAGGTTCCATTATTTGAGGTGTATTTACTTACTATTTACTAAGGTTTTTGCTAATTTTCTTCGCAGACTGCAATGGATAAGATGAAGTAGCAACCAGAACTGCGCGAAAGGTTGAGGAAAGTCAGGGTCACGTATAAACTTTGTACAATGTACGCTGTCTGGATAAAATAATGGCTTGGTTTTTGTGGCGCAAAAAGTAGCCTATTTACTACCCGTACGTTCTATTATTTTAACGCTTTTAATTGAATCACAGACTAAAAATACGTACGTAATGTAACTACTACATAAGTTAAGATTAGTTTGTTTTGCGTAAACAAACAACCAACAAAAACAAATAACTACATATGTACATCAGTCAGGTAACAAAACATGTACCATTTTCAGTAGCAGATATGTACGTTGTTATTATTTCTTTGACGTTAAGTGCTACAACAAGGCGGTGTTCTGTTGGGCTCTTACACAGTCAATAGTGTACCCAGGATTTTGCAAACAGGGAGTAAAGTTTAGAGGCCTGGTTGTTTCAAGGCTGAGAAAATATAGAAAAACTAGCTTTCAAAACTCATTTTAGAAGGCCTTCTGAGCATAAAATAAACAGTTTTATACATACATCAGCTATTGGTTTCTTTTATTTTCACGAATTTTTCTTCCTGCTTATTCCGGAAAAGAGGTGCACCTTAAACCTCCCGGGGTACGCTACTGGACATAGATACAAGATAGACGATGACAAGATTAGTAGAATCCATAACAATTACAAAGAACTGATAACTCACTCACTAATGCAACGCACTCGTACAAAAACATGCCAAATCCTATACTACGGTAGGTGCAGTACGTGTCATTGCGTTAGAACATGGAGCCGTCTGGTTAGCTGTCTGTAACCCTGGGTTAATTAAAACAGTACAAACTGTAAACACAGCACAACCTACGGTTTGACCTAACCTGCGTTCCATACTACGTACAGTAGAACCATTTGAAGTTTGACGAATGCGTAGTAGGTTGGTAGGTGAGAGATCGTGCAAGTGAGACTTTTGAAAGACAAATTGAAAGACGTTTTTTAACAGTCAGGCAGGGAACATTTTGCGACATCACATCAAACGAAACGAACAAGAGAATAGCTCTCTTCACCAAATAACCTAAATTTTGAAATTTGCTCAAAATGCCTTTTTATAGGCAAATTTCATGGCTTCCCGCCCTGGCCAGTGACTAACCAATCTAGTTAAAAATTTTACTCCTCGGTTGGTTCAAACACTTGTGGTTGAACCGGTACAAAGGCCGATACGCAGCAAGTGTCCCTCCCTGACTGTTGAAAGCTACACAGCAGTGAATGGCCTTAGAAGATGCGACAGTCAACGAACTGAAATATCCTGCCGGCAACAGTCCAGGTGTTCTGCGAGCCTACTCTAGAGCAAGTGGCTCTAACCACAGATCCCTGCTGAATGGGGTTGAGCCGGTCCTGGGGACTGAACGCATACACCGTAGCACTCTGACCATTCGACGAACAGGTAACAGACACCGTCGCTCCCTCTACATGCACGCTGTTGAATCCGACGTCTGAATAGTCGAACCGGTACTGGTCGCTGGCATCGATGTTGCCGTTCGGGAATAAAACCAGATCGTTGCATCGGCCGCTGCCGAATTGTTGGCCTCCTTCAAGCAAAGAAAAGCTAATTTTATTAAGTAAATGTCTGTCAGTCAAATCTATTTGGGTGTTGCCCTTCAAAATGACACCTCTGCTTCCCCCGACGCACGAGAACGACCTAGAAATTCTGAGACGCCGCTTCCGGTCGGCCGTAAAGTGTTTGGACAGAAAAAATAAGATCACACTTAGATGCGCAGCGTAGACTGGCATAAAAAGTGATTAGAGGCATTAGACGTAGTCGCGAGACTATTTTATGATGACAGTCGAAATCTCACGATTGCGTGCAACGATTTTTTGCATACTTCTACTCTCGCTCAAAGTAAATTTGGCTACTCACACGCGAAATACATTCCGCACTTATAGATCATGATTTATTTAGTATGGTGGTTAGCAGAAACCCTTTGAGACTTTAGAAAGATTAACCTTTTCGAAATTAAACATTTAGGCGAACACCAACCTTTCTACGCGCCTGAACTCGAACTCTGTTAGTTGTGATTGATAGGCCTTGAACAACACATACAAATGAACCAATAAAGGCAAAACCTTTTTGTACATAAACTTAGTACTTTGTGCTCATCGGTGTTAACTCTTTTAAAAGCACTAGCCAGATTCCAAACCAAATTGCGCTACAGTAGATCTTTGACGAATCCTAGGAAATAAATTCGACAGCAACAGGGTTCGTGCGGTTTTTGCAGAGCAAAATTTCCTGTAGTAGTAGAAAGTCAGAGAAGCCCCATTTTCAAAAGGCTGGTGTGTGGTGTACACTGGGCCCTTCATTTGGGTGGTGAGATGTTTCTACTGCTATCAATAAAACGTTTTTCCCTGACTGTACACCAAATTACTGACTATTCTTTCACTGACATTTTGTAAATTCCCAGACTTTTCCATTACTCCCCGACTTTCCAGGTGCCACACCAAGCCTGAACAAGTAAGGTGATTCTAACGGTTTGGAAATCACTCTGGAGTTTCGCACAGTACTACGTTTAAGTACAAAAGATTCAGTTCCCGTTCCAAAACGTCTTTGAGATGAACAGAAATTTGATTACAAATTCAGTCGAAAGGTTTAAGTTAATGTTGGCCTAAACAGAAAGTGCCATAACCTGGGTGCTTTACGCCGGTCGAAACTAGATCCTCGGACCACAATACCGGGAAACGGTTAAACCCAGAACAGTCATGACTCGTTAACCGATATTCGCGTTCCGGGCAAGATTAGGCTAGGTGCCAATTTTCACGACGTTATATTACTCGTTAATTCGGATTCGTTAATTCAGACAAAAGATTTGTGTTCCTACTTGGAATTTTTCACGGTAAACCGCTTCTTAAATCCGGATTCGGTTAATTAGGGCAAAATCCACACGCAATTCTTAATTCAGACATAAATTTTCGATGGAATTGCACTGTAAGAATGTGATTTTTTTCGCTTTAAGCAGCTGAATTCAAGTTTTTGTTTTTAAATGAGGAAATACTGCTACAGATTCTGACACTGAATTAAAAAACCTATCATATAGGAGCATAACCCGAAAAGAGTGATTTTGCTTTGATTGGCCGATCGCAACTTGTCCGGATTAACGAGACACGTCTGTAGCGGACAACTCCTGCCCCTCAAATTTCCATTCTTACCTCCATCCACATTGGCTCCAGTTCCTCCGCCGCCGCCAGTGGAAGGTCCGCAAGCGAATGCATATAAGGGAAAAAGCAGAGTGAGCCATCGCAAATGAGAATTATAAGCCATGCTGGCAGGTACGAGGTATAATAGGCAGCGTCGCGCGCGCCAAACATCCAAAATTGGCAATGAATTTTAACAAAATAACCAGGTCAGCAGGCATAATAGGAAGCGTCGGGTCATAGGCACAATCAACGATTATCTTTCATTGTTGCCTCGGGTTTTATTCATGCCCCAGTTATCGGCACCCCTCGCTCTCTCACTCCAGCTGCTGGTGCCTGCAGCAGCTACGGATTATTGGTGCGCCCCTAACTGTCGGTCCGTCCGTACGGAGGTAGTGCCAAAAATTGGGGTAAATGCCCCCGCGTCCCGCGACGTTAGTCACGCCAGACTCGGAACAAATGTTTACTGAACAACACATTATAAGCGAGCTACACTTGGCCCTAAAAGGGAACACCGCCACACCACCGGTAGGTCAGTAAGAGTAAACGGACGGATCGTTGACGGCCGGCAAAGTGGCGCGATCCATCCTGAACACTTTCCGCTCTATTCCTTTCTTGGTCAAAATTCCCAGACGACAGAGGCCGCCACTGCTGCCGTCGCGGTTCATCGCCAATGCTACGGCTGAAACGCTTTTTTTTATTATGAAGCACCATACAGAAACAAAACATCCCCTTCTTTAGACATACATGGACCGGAAAAATGGTGGGGTATGTGGCTTGCTTTTAGGCGGGGGTAGCAGAGTATGTCGCCGGGTTTTCGGAGGGGGTATGGCTGACTGAGGGGGTATGAGATCAAGTCGGTCTCCCAAAAAATAGGTTGCCAAAATTTTTCACTTTCCTAAAAAAAGGTCGCCAAAATTTCGAAGGGGGCGTCGGGCTGGCGCCAGCTAGCGAGAGGGTATGAACGACCGAGGGGATTGGCCGGCGACCCCCTCCACCCCCGGCCCCTGTATGCCTTTAGATGAATCGATATCGGAAAGCTAATATATAGGGGCACTTAACAACGCCATATATTGTTATGGTATGGGTATTTACGATAGTTGTGCCATGGACCATGGTAACCCCACGTTCCGGGGCTGTTGTGGTACCACATGGAGTTAAGTGCTTGACAGTAATACCCAATAATCAACTTGATACTGTAGATGGGCCGAGGGGTACCCAACCAAACTTGGGCTCGGCCTCCCCCAGACGACCCCATCCGTCTACCTGAAGCCGACTTTGGTTCCTGACTCCACCCACCAAATGGCTAAATCGGCAGAGTCCCATACATGGGCCGGGGGGGGTAAGGGGGTATCATACATGTAACAGCTCCGGGCCGACCTGGGGGGAGGGGGGTAGGGGGGTTTTCCTCAGGTGGGGGGTCGAGGGGGGGGGTTCGCCCAGGAGGGGGGTCCCAAATTTCAAAAAGCTACAAAACGCCTAGAAATGCGTTTTTAGCACGTTTTTTTCAGTAAGGACGCTAAAAATCGCTATTTTAAGCTGCCAAATAGCGTTTTAAAGCTAAAAACAAGCAAAAAATGACAAAAAGAGCTTCCAAAAACACCGATTTTTCTAAATATCAGCAGTGGAAACGCCAAATTCCGTTTCCAAAGGCTTTTCAAGTGAATTTTAGGCTAAAAATTAGTGATTTCTGACCCAGTTTGTTAATACTGGAGCCACTACCACCACTTGTATTTTTTGGTCGGGGGGGAGGGGTCCCTTAACCTGTCTCGGGGGGGGGGGTGAGGGGGGTTGGCCTTTCCAGCAGGGGGTAACCCCCCGAGTACAGGTGTGGGGGTATACCCTTCCCCCTCGGCCGGCCATACCCCCCTCGGCCACCCACCCACCCCACCCAGGAAATTTTCGCTTATTTAAGGCAAAATAGGCGTTTTTTGGCCTTTTTTGGGGGGCCCCCCCCCCCCCCCCCCCCGAGGTCTCCAACCCCCCTACCCCCCTCCGGATTTTTCCGGCCCATGTATGCAGAGTCCATCTCCAAACTTTGAGATTTTGACTACTCCCAACCCGTTTCCCGGCCCACGTATTGAGGGGGTCGGGAAAATAGTCTCACGGGGGGTCCCCGATGGGGGTCTGGCGTACGGCAGTGGGGAGAAGACCTGCTGTGTTATATCTATAGCGTTTGGTAATCGATTTTAACGGTTATTCAAGATGCAAATGGTTGTTAGGCCATTCTTGTCATTTTATGCTATGCTTTTCTTACGCTGTAAAACGCAACTCGGCGGCTTGAAAATGCAGTTTTTTGCCTCACAATAAAACGTACTAAAACTGATTTCCAGGTGTTTCGGCAATTTTTAAAATTCTGGAGCCATTTCCTAGACGAAGCCCCTGGATATTTCCCGGCTTCCGCCAACCGACCTGGAAGAACTAGACTAGAGTTGTACCTGTTTTCACGAAGTTCTCGCACTCATCCTGCGACATGCCAGCCTTCCACTGACTGTCCAGAAAGCCTTGCACAAACGTACTGCCCGAGCCGCTCGCACAACTGCGTTGCCGAATCACGAAACCTCCGATCGGAATTGCGTACACCTTAATTGTCACTGCACGAGAAAGCGGGCCAAAATGGCCATTTTGCGGGTCATGAGGAAGCAAAGAATTGAATGAGATTGTTGAAAATTTACATGTAGATGTAGTTTTGATAGAAAAGAACGAATTTGAAGTCCGTTTTGCCCTATCTCTCTTTCTTCGTCTGATATAGAACCCAATACCTTCCACAGTATGACAAAACGCATTGTTGCTAAACTTAAAAGTTAGATACTGAAACATATGTAAAAATACACGCTGAATCTCATGGTGACATCTATTTTTTTGTTTAAAATCGAAAATTCCATTTTTTCGGACTCTGAAATTTTTAAAGCGAAAAAAAACTCAAATTTCTGTCGCAGGAAAAGTCGTTTGAGCGGCTTAAAAGATGCGCCATTTTGTCCTCTTTTGAATGGTATAAAGATATCTAGGGGTTGAATGGGGTGGACGGGCCACTTTGGCCGTTTGAATGCTCAAAAATCGATCATCTATTTTACTTTTTCTCAAAATAAATGCCTAAGGATTAGTTTGTTCAGGTTATATGCATAACACTAATGCAGAATGACGTTTTCATGCCTCAGATAGTTTAAACAGACCATTTGCTACTGTTTTCATATCTGCATATAGGTGTCTCCTTCTGAGGTGCGCCATTTTGAGCATGACCTTTGTATGATACAGTAAGTGCCGACTCTTCTGTCAATTTCATGCAGAACGCAAAAGTTCAATGATTATTTTACATTTCTTTTATATTTTACTTTGTATTGTTTACTCAGTCGGTTTAATAGACATATTTTGAATTTGAACTTAATCGGATCATTAGTTCAAAATATGTGACTGATTGGATAAAGGTGGTTTTTATAAAAATGGTCAAAAATGCCAAATATGTAGTTTTGGTTTTTTGTCTATACAATTTTTTGGTTGTTCAATTTCCACTAAACCAATGTATTTGGTAGAAGACAACGAAATATATCTAATGACGATATCCACAGATTGCTCAAACCAGCTATTCCTGAGAAATAAATGAGCAAGATGTACTAGATTGTACATATGTTCTGTCTGCAATATAGTACCAAACGATAGGTGGTTTACTCAGTTTTACAGGCAACATAGCAATATGCGTTCCTGAATTTCTATAAAAACGACTAACTGGCACAAAGATTGGATCTCAAAAAATTGGCGGAGGCTAGCTTTTCTGGTGTGGGCAAGCCCTCAGATTTCTTGTTTTTCCAATTTCCTCTGAAAAGGCCCGATGTTTTTCTAATGTGTGGTTTATTCTGCAAGGTTGGTATGTTCAACATTTTGATCCTATCAGGCTGTTGTTTTAGAGATGCGGCTCTTTGAATGCATATGCATTTCATTTGCTAGCAAAAATGAAAAAAATGAAAACATTGTAGGGCTTCTACAACAACACTGTCAATTGACATTCAAATCTTCACTGAAACTGCTTTTGATCAAAACCTGAAAACTATAATTTTCAGTTAGCAACACAGTCAAAAATGGCATTTGACGACACTGTAACTCAGAAACGCTCACCACAGGCCTGAGGTTGTCCCTACTCCCTATTCTATTTTTCGCATCCCATTACGATATTTTCAGGAACATTTGGGTAACTTGAGGTGGGGTTTCAAGGGCTTGCGCTCATCAAGAAATGCAGCCCCAAAAATATTCATGGAAACAATTTTTGGGTCAATTATTTGCAATTCTGGTGTATTTTCCGCACATGGTCAACTTGACTTGTTTCTACAATTTACATACTGTAGTTTTGTTGTAGAAGCCCTACAAAGTTTTCATTTTTGTCATTTTCTACCTAGCAAATGAAATGCATATGCATTCAAAGAGCCACATCTCATCTCTAAAACAACAGCCTGATTGGATCAAAATGTTGAACATATCAACCATGCAGAATAAACCACACCACAGAACATCTGGCCATTTCGGGAAGAAATTGGGAAAAGAAGAAATCTGAGGGCTTGCCCAAACCAAAAAAGCCAGCCTCCTCCAATTTTTTGAGATGTAATTGAAAGATTTATACTAAGCCTTTGCATTCCTATTGTCATTGTTTGTTTGTGTAGTCGCAATAAACTCTTCATTTTGATGCCGAGACCGAATTGTTTTGTTGCGTTGTGCAATGCCGAAGTCCAAACTCATTAAACCTCTCCCTCTACTATGTACTTGCCGCCGGAAGCCAAAAGCCACTCGTCTCACTTATAATCTTTGGGCCAGTTAGTCGCATTTTTTACAAATTCAGGAACGAAAATTGCTAATATTGCCTGTAAAACTGAGTAAACCACCTATTATTTGGTATATCAGAACATATTATTTGGTACCATTATTTGGAACCATTATTTGGTATATTATCAGTCAGAACCTATCTACAATCTACACCTTGCTCATTTATTTCTCAGGAATAGCTTGTTTGAGCAATCTGTGGATATCGTCATTAGATATATTTCGTTGTCTTCTACCAAATACATTGGTTTAGTGGAAACTGAACAACCGGTATAGACAAAAAACCAAAACTACATACAGTATAGATAAAAAAATGTCCCATCGCTTTTTCGGCCTTCACTCAAACGTTTCGTTCTCAGTCACTTCTTTACCGATTTGGCTCAAATTTTCAGCAAAAATTAACAACATGATTGGCTAACGTCATTCTGCAATTAGTGTTATGCATATAACCTGAACAAACTAATCCTTAGGCATTTATTTTGAGAAAAAGTAAAATAGATGATCGATTTTTGAGCATTCAAACGGCCAAAGTGGCCCGTCCACCCCATTCAACCCCTAGATATCTTTATACCATTCAAAAGAGGACAAAATGGCGCATCTTTTAAGCCATTCAAACGACTTTTCCTACGACAAAAATTTGAGTTTTTTTCGCTTTAATAATTTCAGAGTCCGAAAAAATGGAATTTTCGATTTTAAACAAAAAAATAGATGGCACCATGAGATTCAGCGTGTATTTTTACATATGTATCAGTATCTAAATTTTAAGTTTAGCAACATTGAGTTTCGTCATACTGTGGAAGGTACTGAGTTCTATATCAGACGAAGAAAGAGAGCTAGGGCAAAATGGACTTCAAATTCGTTCTTTTCTATCAAAACTACATCTACATGTAAATTTTCAACAATCTCATTCAATTCTTTGCTTCCTCATGGCCCGCAAAATGGCCCACTTTCTCGTGCAGTGACAATTAACAATGCTATGAATGAATTATGTCGTTTAGCGAAAATTTTTGCTTGTAGCGCGAGTTATTCAAATATGTTGCCAGACATGGGCAAAGGGGGGGGGGGGGCTGCATACATGTAACAGGTCATCCGCCGATGGGGGGAGGGGGTTGGGGGGGTCTGGCGCCGGCCGGGGGGGTCTGAGCCAAAAAATTGGGGGCGGGGGGGGGGCACTAAAAAACGCTCAAAAATCGAAAAAATCGCAATTTTTGGCCAAAAATCGCTAATTTGGACTGAAATACAGCTAAAAAGTACTGTTTTGCAGGCGATTTTGGCAATTTTTGTGTGTCAAATTGTAAAAAATTGCAAAAATTTGCTCGAAAATTTACTTGCCAGAAAAATCGGAGGGGGGGGGGGTCGGTGAAATCGTCCCGGGGGGGGGGTCCCCCATCCGGGGGGTCTGGCCTAAGTCGGGTGGGGGGGGCAGACCTCCCCAGACCCCCCTGTTACATGTATGGGGGGCTGAGAGGGGGTTGGCCCCCCTCAGGCTCTGACCTACCCCCTCAGCCGGCCGCTACACCCTCAGGAATTTTTTGGAAGAATTTTGTATAGAAAATTATGATAAACACATGCTTAGATTAGGTGCAAATTAGCTCAGAATAGCTTATTTTACCATATTTAATGAAAAATAAGCTCAAAAACCTTGATTTTAGCCAAAAATCGGACTTTTTGGCTTACCACCCCTCAGCCGCTCCTACCCCCTCAGGAATTGAAAATTCTACCCCCCCTCAGCCGAAATGCTAGCCCATGTCTGTCTGTTGCCCATAACTAAAAATGGTACCAAGTGCGCCATACCAAAGTTCTTCGCAAACGGATGTTTTCAGATAGCATTTTTCTAATTTTTCATGGAATCAAGTGCGGTTGTTTGCGTAAATTATCATATCCGGTCATGTTATCGGTGGTTTTAGTATAATTTTTTTGCTGCAGCGTGAATTTTTGAAAACCATTGGCCATACCTACCGTCTGTACATGCGTAAATTGGTGAGTGCTAACAAAAAATCTGTGTAGTCATTAGGGTTCCGACGATATATCGATATCGAAAAGTCGATATATCGATCATTTTTCCAATATCGATATCGATATCGCGATATTTTGCATCGATATTTTCGATATTTTTGCGTGCGGAAAAGTGGGAAAAATCAAAACTGACACCAAGTTTATTTCTCTCGAACAGTAAAAAACAGCTTTTCTGGACACTCAGAAACCGATGGTATAGTCAAAACCTAACAGTGGATAGCTCTGAGAAACATCAATTTCTCGGCATTCTCAGCGTTCAGACAGCAACGCTCAGGTTCATAAACGTCTGCCTGCAGCAACACTGAAGAGCTGCTCACTCCGCAGACTTGAAGCAGGAGGACAGAAGCATACATGGGCTAGCATTTTGGCTGAGGGGTGGCAAATTTTCAAAACCTGAGGGGGTACCGCAGGGCTGATGGGTGGTTGAAAGGATCGTAAGAAAAAAAGTCGGATTTTTACTAATGTCAAGCTTTTTGGCTTATTTATCGTTAAAATAAGTTAAAATACGCTATTCTGTCTGAGCTCATTTATGCCTAATGAGGGTGGGGCATCGGCCTGAGAGGTCAACCTTTCCATTGAAGCGCTTCAGAAGAGCCACTACCTTTTCTGCGATTCTCTACTTAATTGATATCAGATCGCTGATTGCATCAGTGCTTGACTGATAAACAGCAAGAGCAGTTTGCTCTTTCAAATTTTCACATTTTCTTGCATAACTATAAATATCGATATCGATATCGATCGATATTGAGCTGAAAATATCGATATCGAATATCGACAAGTTTTGATATCGTCGGAACACTAGTAGTCATGGGTTGGGGTCAGTTCGCCGCGACCGGTTCGCCGCGCCCTGTTTGCCGCGGCCGGTTTGCCGCGAGCCGATTCGCCGCAGGGTTATTCCGCCGCGGACCGGTTCGCCGCAGGTAATAATTTTTAAATTCGGTTTAGCAAGTGTACATGTACTGTCACAGGAAAAACTACTCTGTCGACACGGTTAACACGATCTGCTTACACGTATTAGCAGATCATGTAAATATATCGTGTTAGTTTATCGTGTTAACCGTGTCAACGCATCGAAGTGATGCGGTGGTCATCGTTTGGTTTAAGTCTCTTTGTTACTGTTAGACATGACAAATTATGCACACTGCTGAATTTTCAAATCATGACGGGGCTGACGGGGTAGCGCGGCTGACGGGGTTGAGGGTTGATAAACCAAAAAGTCCTAGTTTTTATACTAAAATCAACATTTTTGGCATATTTTTCGTTAAAATACGTAGGCTATTTTAAGCCCATTTACACCAATATCTAAGCACATTTTTATCGTAATTGTCTGTATAAAATTCTTCCAAAAATTCCGAAAGGGGTAGTGGCGGGCAGGCGGCGTGAGGGGTAGCTAAGAGCATGAGGGGGACCATCCCTTCCTTAGCCCCCTTTTCCCATGTCTGATAGTATAAATTACGTACAAAGAACATTAACGTCCCCAATTCTATGAAAATAAAAGAAAATGAATATTTGGACTAGACTATTAGAGAGAACAGGAAGCGCATAAATTTTTGTTGAGCCAGCACACGTTCACCTCCTTGACGCGACTAGTGGTTGTCGCAAAGAGGAGTCGATGGCAGGTAGGCTGGCTTGCGGTGCGTTTGCCAGCTGAACTTCTAAACGCGCTCACTCACTCCTCTCACCCACCTGTGGTCGTCCGAGGCGGTGGTCTTATCTGCCAATGAGGAGTTGGACGCGCCTCATAGCCCATGACTACAGCCCTGGGGCGCACGTCCTGCTCCCGACGTCGACGTCGCTTCACCTTGCAGCGCCAGGCGTGTCTGTTACAGGCTGCACAGGTGATAGCGTGGGGCGTCTTAGGCTCTGTTGTCTGTTGACCGTCCCGCGCTTCCGGGTAGTCTTACCGGTTACTGACAAGACTAATCTTTAAAAATAACTTCTTATTTATAAGCTGCACATAAATGTACATGTACGCTTGCTAAACGAATTAATAAATTATTACGTGCGGCGAACCGGTCCGCGGCGGAATAACCCTGCGGCGAACCGGCTCGCGGCAAACCGGCCGCGGCTAACCGGGCGCGGCGAACCGGTCGCGGCGAACTGGGCGTCTCCCAGTAGTCATACCTGTCCACCCTTCTCTTCGTCCCATCCACCGATAATAACACTGGCACTCAGATCGTCTCTGTACTCGTACAAATATTGACGGAACACTTGGGCAGCTCGGTACACAGACGGTCTCTTTCGCTCGAACAGTCTAGACTAACTTTCATTCAGACAGTTTAGTCCCCATTACATGTAACAGGAGAGGAGGGGGACCCCACCCGACTTAGGCCAGCCCCCGATCGGGACCCCCAGCAGGAGAGATATTCCCGACATTCCCCTCCGATTTTTCTGGCAAGTAATTTCTTCAGCAATTTTATTAGAATTTCAGACAATAAAATTGCTACAATCGCCTGTAAAACAGCTCTTATTGACAATAGCTGTATTTGAGCCCAAATTAGCGATTTTTTTTACAAATTTTAGTCTAAAATTGCGATTTTTGAGCGTTTTTTAGTAGCCTTCCCTGCCCCCATTATGCGCTCAGACACCTACTAACGGTTTGTTCCACTTTCCTCCGTTCCACTTTCCTCCTTTCCACTTTCCTCCTTTCCACTTTCCTCCGTTCCACTTTCCTCTGTTCCACTTTCCTCCTTTCCACTTTCCTCCATTCCACTTTCCTCCGTTCCACTTTCCTCCGTTCCACTTTCCTCCTTTCCACTTTCCTCCGTTCCACTTTCCTCCGCCCATATTCCACTTTCCTCCGTTTTGAAATTTTCGCATTATCTAACGAGTTTTTGTTCTCATTTGCCTAAAATCAGCTTTCGGACCTATAAATGAGACGGTATAAGTGTTTAGCAGATTTAAGAGTGTGTGTGTACAAGTATGTTCAGTGCTGCTACATGAGTGCGTAATCTTTGCCAATAGAGTGGAGGATTTTCTGCTTCTCGGCTCTCTTTGTTGGCCATATATGAAGGCGTAAATAGGAGCGGATTAACGATCCATGAGCTGGCCGGTAGCCTACGGCTAATATTGTCATGTCAACTAACCTGTTGGGACAATGGGTAATTATGTGTGTCTGGGGCTGATAGAGGGTCATTGAGCTGTTGTTTTGTTTAGAGATTACTACCAGTAGATCGGAACTACGTAGTTATACCGGCTGACCAGATTATTACTTTTCAAACTCAGCGAGGAAAGCCGGCCGTTTTTTTATCGCGGTTATCAGTACTTTCAAGCAGAAGGTCAACGGATGCATTGGCGTTGTAACACAACCAACAGATACAACGGCAAGCTATGGACGAACTGTGTGCTGTCTGTCTAGTATGTATTTGTGAGACTCCAATTCGATAAAGCCTACTATAATTCGCTAAACTATGTCCCTAATGCAGTTACAATTAGTATAGGAACCAAAACTCGTTAGATAATGCTAAAATTTCAAAACGGAGGAAAGTGGAATATGGGCGGAGGAAAGTGGAACGGAGGAAAGTGGAAAGGAGGAAACTGGAATGGAGGAAAGTGGAACGGAGGAAAGTGGAACACGCCCTACTAACTACCTCCCTCTCCCCCATCGGCAGACGACCTGTCTGTTACATGTATGTTGGTCCCTTTACTCTGACGGCCCATTTCCCCAAGCCACCGACCACTCTGACTTGGCTTCTCAAGCTTAGGCATATAAAAACAAGCTCTAAAATTGGCTGGCTGAGTGGGCAATGAGTATGTAGGGACGGAAGGCGGTGTAAGAGAAGAGAACTGACTCAATAACATTCAGTCGGTACTGCACAATGTCGGTGATGGCCTGTGTGTCGGCAGAGGTGCCGGATCGACAGGCGTAGATGTGGTCTGTCACCCGTGTCAGTTTGTCCGAGAATCGACAGGTGACCATCGGTCCGGCGGACGTTCGGGAATCGGCGCCGATCACCACTCCGTCCGCAAACTCAACCGCTATCAACGTTGTCTGAAACACAGTCTCTTGTCTGCCTAATAAAGATACCCAGACTATTTGGTCATCTTACAATTTTCGCCCATTTTGGGTGTGACTACAGCGCGGAGGGGAGTAATGTAAATATCGCCTGGAGGTTCTGCGTTCTTTCCTCCTCAACCCACTGTCGTACGCCCAGTTTAAGAGTTTTGGCCCTTTCCCCTATTCAGACCCAAAATTGAAAGTTAGGCGCAGAGCGCTGTGACTTGGTGCAGCATTACAGTTATGTCTCGTTCATCCGGACCACGTTAATCTGGATATTCGCCTTCCGGACAAGATTAGGCCAGGTCCCAATTTTCCCTCATGTTATATGAATGGCTAATCCGGATCCGGATTCGTTTATCAAAAGATTTGCGGACCCAACTTCCGTTTTCTACTAACTTAATTCGCATGTTTCCGCGAAAGAAAGCTCGAAAACTTACCCCAGTAGATTCGCGAACGAATGGCGTGTAAGCTAAAGCAGCGCTTGGTTGGGCCATGAACCCTTGTTTGTGGGACTGAACACTCTCCATATCCTCTTGATCGTGCAGCGACAACATCTTTCAGGATTCCGACTGAAACCACATACAGGTATTATCGCCAAACCCTATTAACTGTATATGCGATACGAACCAACAAACGAATGTTTTTGGCAAATTAGAAAGACGTGACACTTTTCTAAGTAGAAAAGAAGTAGGGGAGTAATTTTTAAACTGTATAAATACCGTATGATAATTTTAAGGACATAACAATTTGTATTGAAAGTTTCGTTGAAAATCACCTTATTATTTTTGACAAAGTTGCCCCCTGTTCAAAGTTACCCCGGTTTACCCTATTGTTTTAGTGCGAAACGACTATGACAATGCAGGAGAGCGCTCAACAGGCGGAAAATTTAGAAAAAGCTCGGGAAAATGTCTGTTGAACAGAAAATTTTTATCTGCACGGAGCGACAGTTTTTTTACAGAAAAGTCGCCTGGCGATTTTTGGTAATATGGATTCGGACCCCCGGACCCCCGGACCCCCACCGAATTCGGACCCCCAGCCTGGTACGGAAAAATTGTTCTTAAGATTCGGAACCCCACCTAGGCCGTAGTTTAAATTTCACGAAATTTTATTTGGAAAATTTTGGGGCAATTTTGACACCTCGGTACGCGGACCATTCCCCCCATCCACCGAGCACCCTAACTTTAGGCCTCAGTTTCAAGCTGCAATTCAAGTTTCTTCCGGTATCAATTTTCACTTTGTTTCTTCTATTTTAGTGTATGATCTCTGCTGTTCTTCCGGTTCCAATTTTCACTTTATTTCTCCTATTTTGGTGTATGATCTCTTCTGATCTTCCGGTACCGATTTTCACTTTACTTCTTCTATTTTAGTGTATGATCTGTGCTAGTGCGTCTGGTCGCAAATTCTCTCTGGTAGATTGGAGTACTGACGCAACTCTGTTCGGGCACTTTATACTTGATTCGATATTGCCGTCTGGTGTGATTACATATTTCCTTGTGTAGCGTACCTAAGTACGATAAATATTTTTAAGTACTTCGTTATTATTGGTAGTGTTCCGACGATATCAAAATTCGTCGATATTCGATATCGATATCGATATCGATATTTTCAACTCAATATCGATCGATATCGATATCGATATCGATATTTATAGTTATGCAAGAAAATCCGAAAATTTGATAGAGCAAACTGCTCTCGCTGCTTATCAGTCAAGTACTGATGCAATCAGCGATCTGATATCAATTAAGCAGAGAATGGCAGAAAAGGTAGTGGCCCTTCTGAAGCCCTTCAATAAAAGGTTGATCCTCTCAGGCCTATGCTCCGCCCTCATTAGACATAAAGAGCTCAGACAGAATAGCGTATTTTAACTTATTTTAGTGACAAATAAGCCAAAAAATCTTGACCTTAGGAAAAAAATCGGACTTTTTTGCTTACCATCCTTTTGACCACCCATCAATCTGCCGGTACCCCCTCAGGATTTGAAAATTTACCACCCCCCTCAGCCGAAATGCTAGCCCATTTCTGCTTCTGCCCTCCTGCTCCTGCTTTTTTTGTTTGTTTTTTAGTTTCACTGACCTTTCGGACAGCTCAGGACACCCCTCGCTCTTTTCGGACCATTCAATGGGGTAGCCCTGCCTACAAACAACCCTGCCCTTTGTTGCTGCCATTAGGTGCTTAGGCAGCGCCGGTTCGGTTCACATTTACCTACTGGCCATCACCGGCTTTTGGCGGTCCGGTTTGGGCTTTACGTCCACTACTTCCAGTCGCTTCGACCAGCTTCGAACCCACAAACAACGGCTCTCACGGATGCCGGGGTCGCCTTGACACACGGGATTGCATAACTACCCGTGGCCAAGACGTGACAAGTGTGCGGAGTGAGCAGCTCTTCAGTGCTGCTGCAGGCACTTAAGAACTAAGTGTTGCTGTCAGAAAGCTGAGAATGCCGAGAAATTGATGTTTCTGAGAGCTATCATGCCACTGTTAGGTTTTGACTACCATCGGTCTCTGAGTTGTCCACGAAAAACTGTTTTTTTTTCAGTTCCAGAGAGATAAACTTGGTGTCCGTTTTGTTTTTGCCCTACTTTCCAACCCGAAAAATATCGAAAATATCGATGCGAAATATCGCGATATCGATATCGATATCGATGTTGGAAAAAGGGTCGATATATCGACTTTTCGATATCGATATCGATATATCGTCGGAACCCTAATTATTGGTCTACCTATACCCTGTACAGACTAAGCTAGGTTTCGCTACAGAATTGCGAGGGAAGCAGCGTGCATTTCACTTATGCATGGCGCTCTGATGCTCCGATTTTGATACATCGACACTACCCCCCACCAATTTGGAAGTACCAGCTTCTGTTCAGCACTGTGATCAAGTGTTAGGCTTCGACATTGATTGGGGATTAGGCTTAGGATGAACTTAAACGTAGTTTTAGGATCTATCTTAGCCTCAGCTTAATCAGTTAGGTTTTCGCTAATGTGCGGGGATAGTGTCCCACAATTTCCACTCTTTAGCGAAAAACAGCAGCGCCGCCGCTACGCCACTTCTATTCCTTCTCTGAAAATTGGCTACCGTAGTATATAGATAGATGTTTTCGTGTTGAAAAATCAAAGACTATGTCGAGTACGGTAGCTAAAAACGAACGGATCTAAGAGAATCGAAAATTTTTTAACAAAGCAGAAACCGAGTGGATTGTGAATGGCCTATACATGCGCGCGTACTACTGTTTCTAAGTAAATTAATTTGAAATATAATTTAATTATAATTTACTTGTATTAGTAAATTTCTAAAAAAATTAATTGAAATTATACTTATAATTTACTTAAGGCAAAAATTCACTTTTAATATAATTCAAACTATAAGTTATAACTTAAAACTTTACTTGTATTAGTAAATTTCTAAAAAGTATAATTAAAATTATAATTATAATTTACTTGGCAACAGTAGCGCGTACGAATATACTACTGTACTGTGGAACCAATGTGATGCTCCTTTCGAGCGAAAGAGATACAATGTAGTCTCGGTTAATGTGTTCAACAACGGCATTTCAATTCCCCCAATACTATAAGGGTTCGGATTCGGTCAGGGGATTTAGAATTTGTCATGGGATTTTGGGACTTATCAGCGGAAATTGCGGTGCGTCACTACATAAAAACATGCATTCAGTAGGTTGTAGAAGCAGCAATGAAAGCGCATGTACGTAATTCAGTCCATCAGTGCGTTTTAGAAGGGTAATTTTTCAAAAATTATCTCGCCCTGGTTGGTCGGCCCAACCAACCAACCTCTTCAAACTACTAAACCTGTTAGTTCTGTGGTCAGAATGCCTTTCAACCGCGTTTTTGAAGGTTGATTTTAAAATTTTAACCCTGGTTGGTCGGCCCAACCAAACCTCTTCAAACTACTAAAACTGTTAGTTGTATGCTCAGACTGCCTTTCAAACGCAATTTCCTCGCATCTGGTTGGGCAGGCAAAATCGGGGGCATGTCAGGGGATTTTGGATCAACAGATTGCCACGACCCTGACTATGATGAGTTTTAGATTCATATATGCAGTAGTAGCTCCTTCGCGAGCAAAGATTTCTAGCACAAGTCTTATTCAGATTTGATGTACTTTCAGTGGAGCTCAGCGACAGTGTGAAGAAGTCAGTTTTTTGCTCACCTACCTGCCGTATGTCATTTTTCATTATATTTTAATTATTTTTATCTGAGGAATACTTTGTTGGACTCTATTTTTGTGCAAGTTTCTCTGTTCACTGTCTATGCTCAATGTTGACCTTCCGCTTTAACTGTTACGCAGCTTTTTTACTCACCACCAAGTCAAGCATTCTTGACAATCGTTTAGCTGATGCTTAATTCATTTCTATGACGTGCAGTTTGCTGGGAAATACGTTACGCAAAGTCATTACATGATGATTAAACGAACGAATTTACCGCGTTACAGTAATTTCTAAAATCAGAGCTTAAAGAAACCGATTGCCGGCTCAATCCCACTTGGCAAGGCAAACTGCCTTATTAAATTTTACCCTAAAGGGTGATTGATCTATCTTGCGTAGTATATTTAGACTCCAAGTAGATCAGACTTTACTTGGGTTAGACAGGTTATAGTAAAGGGGCTAACTATACACAACACAACACAACAGCTCTATGTATAAACACTACACAAGAAGATCATTACAACAGGATGCATATCATGTATTCACGTACTACAGTAGTGGACACATCAACCACCCTCCTTCCTAAAAATGAAGCTACCATGTGCATCTTCAATATGAGAGTCTTGTAGGCGGTTGACCTTTGTTTTTCCGAGGGGAGCGTCGCAGCTCGGCTTTCTCCTGCAATCTTGTCCACTGCTGCTTGACATGCGGTTCTCTGCTTACCAGATACTCGACTTCCTGAAGCTTCGATTGATCTTCGTTGTATCGGCGCATGCATCGCGCATTCCAGGTCTGGCCATCAGACAATTGGTATGACCAGTTACCTTTCACTTCGATCACTTTCAACGGTTTTGACCAGGGACTTTGGCCCTTCAGAGTGTGTGGGCGTTTGACGCGAACCTTCTGACCCACTCTGTATGGTCCTCGATTTCTGATCTCTTTTGGCTCAACATAGCTGGCTTGTAGTTCAGCTTTCCCATTCCCTCTCTTCTCCCTTTTCAGTCGATTCCTGACCACTTCATATGGCAACCTGATTCGGTGTCCCAGAAATAATTCGGCTGGACTCTTAGGCGCGCTCTGGTCTGAAGATGTAGCTCGAAAGTGAGAGAGTAGTTCATTGAGCTTTTGTTTCCAAGGTTGTGAGCTGCTCGAATATGCCTGTAAACCATGCTTCAGGTATCTATTGAACGTTTCCACAAAGGCGTTTTGTTGAGGAGTGTAGACAGGTATGAGCTGATGCTCAATGTTGCACTGTTGTAGAAAAGTCTTGAACCATGAACTGGTGAACTGCATTCCATTGTCAGAAACCAGTCTCGATGGACAACCATAGCGCGAAAACAACTCCTGCAACCAATTAACGATTGTGTTTGAAGTGGTGGTGCTGGTGCACAGTATTTCTGGAAACTTTGAGTAGTTATCGAGCAGCACCACAATGTATTTGGCTTGCATAGGTGCATCAGCGAACGGCCCAGTAATGTCAATTGAGACTTCTTCCCATGGCTTGTTTGGCGCATGTAGATGCATCTTTGGCATTGCCATCCTGGGGTTTGATTTGGCCGAATCCTGACATGCCGCACAGTGTTGCACGAAATGCTCAGCTTCTTTGCTAAAGCCAGGCCACCAGTACGTCTCTCTGAGTTTCCGCTTGAAACGAACAATTCCGGGGTGACCTTTGTGCGCAAATTCTAACAGCTGACGTCGCAGAGCAGTTGGCACCAGAATCTGACATGAATCTCCTCTCACTATGCAGCCACCTTCTGTAGATAGCTCATCTTTGAGCGAGTAGAATGGTTTGATGTCTGGTCGAACTTTGCTCTTGTTTGGCCATCCATGCTGTATGAACTTATGCACTTGTTGCAACACAACATCTTTTCTTGTTGCTGCTTCAAATCTCTTGAATGAGAAACCATCCTGGTTGATGCAGCTGATCACTACCTTCACTGCAGGGGTTGTCTTGTCCACCAGTCTTGAAAGTGCGTCTGGCACTAAGTTGTCTTTGCCTGGTCTGTATTCCACTGTGAAGTTGAATTCAGACAAACGATCATGCCAACGCGAGAACTTGGACGATTTTCGTGCATCTTTGCACTTGAAAAGCAGTGAGGTGAGAGCTTGATGATCCGTACGCAAGGTGAATGGACGTCCTAGCAGAAACTTGGCCCAATATTCGCAGAAAAACATGGCTGCATAGGCTTCACGCTCATTGGCAGCCCAGTTTCGTTCTCTTGGACTCAATGTGTGGTGACCAAAAGCGATTGGTACTTCTTGACCACGCTGCACTTGAGATAGAACCCCTCCAATACCAACTTCTGATGCATCAGTAGACAGGAATGTTGCGTACTGGGGGTCGAAGATGCTGAGCTTTAGATCCTCACAGACAATAGTCTTCATCTTCTCAAATGCGCTCTGCTGCTTTGGACTCCAGTGAAACTTTGCGTTCGCTCGAGTGAGCTCTCTCAATGGCTCTGCAATATCTGCGAACTTTGGCAAGAAATCAGCATAGTAGTTGAGCAGTCCCAAAAAACTTTGCACCTCCTTCACATTGACAGGCACAGCCATCTCTTTGATCGACTCCAGGTTTTTTGGATCTGGGCTGATTTTGCCTTCTGAGATAATGTGACCCAGGAATGTCACTGATGGCACACTAATCACGCACTTGTCGAGGTTCAACCGCAGATTTTTGTCATTTAGTCGTTGCAGCACCTGCTTAAGTCGTGAATTGTGCTCTTCTTTGGACGTGCCGTAGATGAGAATGTCATCGATGTATGGTTCACAGCCAGGCACTCCTGCTAGTGTCTCTGCTACTAGCTTCTGAAAGACAGCTGCTGAATCTTTCAACCCCATTGGTAGCTTCTTGTAAGCATAGAGACCCTTGGGCGTAATTGTTGTAGTCAGCAGGCTGCTCTCTTCATGAATGTCTATGTTGAAGTATCCCTTCCGCAGATCCAGTTTGCTGAAGACCTTGGCTCTGCTCAGGCGATCGTAGAGATCCTTTATGTTTGGAAGAGGAAATCTCACTGGCTCCACTTGTTTGTTCAGTGGTGTGAGATCGGTCGTTATCCTCACTCCATTGTTTGGCTTGTCAACGGTGACCATGCCATGCACATAATCCGAACGTTCCACTTTTTCCCAGATGCCTTGTTGTTCCATTGAGTCTATCTCTTGCATCGCTTTTTCTCGCCGATACAGAGGTATGGATCGCAACTTCTGTGGCACTGGTGCAACTGAATCCGGTTTCAGCTTGATGCGGTGCTTGTAGCCTGGATATTGACCTATGTCTGCTTTCGTGAGATTTCGTACCTCAAGCAAGAGCTCTGTCAAACCAGCTTTCTGCCATGTCCGCAACTGCTCTGGTGAAACGTCGATCTGGTTCTCTGTTGTCACTCCCAACTCGAGCTCTTTAGCTTCTGGACTTTCTCTGTCTTTCTGCTTGCTGTCGTTGGAGCGCAACTCTTGCTTTTGGATCTCTACTTTCGGCTCTTGTGTGTCTTTTGTGTTGTCATTCGAGTTGGCAGTCCTACCCTGGATGTCGGCCACTGTACGCACTTCAAACGTTCTGCCGTCCAGCAGTAGACCCAACGCACTTATGGCATTCTTGCCGAAAATTGCCCCATAACTGTCAGGCAAGACCAATATCTTGATCTGTGCACTTTTGTCTTTGAATGTGAGCGTAGCTAGGAATGTGCCTTTGACTCCATTGATTTTGCTTCCATCGAAATTGGTGATATCACCTTCTGCAGGGTCCAGTGTAGACTCATTGAAATATTTCTTGTACTGTGTCCATGTGACGCCAGTGATGTCAGAACAACTATCAGTCTCAGCAGTGATCGTCGTTGACTGGGTTTCAGTTGTAATCAGAATAGAACTCACGAACTGCTGAGCTTTTAGACTGTCAATTACACCAACACGACCTGTGTTGTTTGTAGAGCTGTGAACTGACTTGCTTTGTTTCCGATTCTGACTCGACTGGTTCAACTTTGTGTAACAACAGCACTCAAAGTGGTTCATTCCTTGGCAGAAGTTGCATTTCTTGCCTTTCGCTGGACACTGAACATTGCCTCGAGTGTGTCCTGTTCGACCACAACTCTTGCATTTCTCAGTAGAGCCGTCCTTCTTTGACTTTAGTGGAGACTGCATGCCACGATATGACCGTTTCTGTTGTTGTGCCTTTGACACTTTGTTGTCTGCATTCAGAGGCAAAGAGAGACGTGCAGAGTCTTGTCTGGCGCGCTCATCTGCCTGAGCTATACTCATGAAGCTGTCCAGGTCTACCTTGCCTTGCGCCAACAATTTCTCCTGCGTTTGCTTGCTCTGAACACCTTTTGTCAACTGCACACCCAACAGAAATGTCGATAATAGCATACATGTAGCTGGGTTTTCGGCTGGGGGGGGTTTTTTCCAGATCCAAAATAGGGTTTCAGCACTATTTCCAAAGGGGGTTTCAGCGACCTTTTTTTGGTGTCCAAAAGTGGGTTTTAGCGACCTTTTTTTGGGCTCAAAACAGGGTTTTGAGGACTAAAAATCCGGTAAAAATCCTGTCAGAAGTGCAAAAATTCCCTATAAAACCCTATTTATTGGTTTAAAATGTGCAGAAAATCCTATTTTTTATTAAAAACGTGCAAAAAAACATGTTTTTGCTTTAAAACATGCAAAAAAGCTCTATTTTACTCGACAGAATAGAGCTAAAATGCGTATCTGGAACCCTATTTAGAGATTTTGAAACAAAAATTAGGGCACTGAAACCCTGTTTAGGGTTTTTGAGACCCAAATTAGGGCTCCGGAACCCTATTTAGGGCTTTTGAAACCCAAATTAGGGTTCCGGAACCCTACTTTGGGCCTCCAGAAACCCTGTTTAGTCTCTGTGAAACCCAAATTAGGGTTCCGGAACCCTATTTGGGCCTCCAGAAACCCTGTTTAGTCTCTGTGAAACCCAAATTAGGGTTCCGTAACCCTATTTAGGGTTTTTGAAACCCAAAGTAGGGTTCCGGAACCCTATTTAGGGTTTCAGAAACCCAAATTAGGGTTTCAGAAACCCAAATTAGGGTTCCGGAACCCTATTTAGGGTTTCAGAAACCCAAATTAGGGTTCCGGAACCCTATTTAGGGTTTCAGAAACCCAAATTAGGGTTCCGGAACCCTATTTAGGGTTTCAGAAACCCAAAACAGGGTTTCGGAACACTATTTAGGGCTTTTGAAACCCAAATTAGGGCTCCGGAACCCTATTTAGGCTTTCAGGTACCCAAAACAGGGTTTCGGAACACTATTTAGGGTTTCTGAAACCCTAAATAGGGTTCCGGAGGCATTACTTTGGGTTTCTGAAACCCTAACTAGGGTTCCGGAACCCTATTTAGGGCTTTTGAAATGCTAAATTACGGTATATAAGTCTTGAAACCCTGAATTTTAGCAGTTTGTAACCCAAAATAGGGTTTCAGAAAAAACCCCCCCCAGAATTCGGCTGGGGGGGGTTTTTTTGCCGAAAATCGGGCCTGGGGGGGGCTAAACCCCCCCAAAACCCCCCCCTCCTACATGTATGGATAATAGTACAGTGTAACGTACAGTACAGTGTAATTTATGATAACGTCTCTAATATGTTTTATGTAAATTCAAGCATACGGCAGTGTATGTCGTCCTAACTGTGAAGTTACTGATATGCTCAATTTGTCTTTAATCAGTCTCTTGCATTCGCTGTTGCTCATAAAGCTGTTACTTTGGCCACCTAACTTGCGCTGACGCTGTTAGGTTATGGGCCCCTCGCCGGTGTCCTTTTTTCTGTTGTGACTCACTGTCCCACTTGTTCCAGTGATGGCCTCCTCAATCCATCAAATCCCAGTTCTCAAGCTGACGAACTGGTCAACCTGGAAAATTCTGGCCGAGAACTACCTGTCACATCAGGAAGCATGGCAGATTGTTTTGGGACAAGAACGCGAGCCTCAGCAAGCCGCCGCCGCCGCCCAGGCAGACGCCGAAGATCAAGCAGCAGGCCCCGCCGGACCCAACGCAGCCGTCCGCAGCTTCAGAAAACGCCGTCACCTCGCCATGTACATACTGGTTAGTGCTTTGTCACCTGAAGTAGCTCGGGTCATTCATATTGACGACACAAAAGACCCTGTTGCGTTGTGGACAAAACTCTGTGACCATTTCGACCGTCGGTCTGATTTGGGTGTGGTGCAGTTGTTGAGCGAGTTGCACACGCTGAGTTTTGACGGCAAACGTGCTCCCAGTGAATGGTTAGCTGACCGCCAAAAGATGTACGACAAGTTAGGGGCGCGTGGTCAAGCGGTACCAGAGTGGCTTCAAGTCGGTCAGGCTATCGTTCAGTTGCCGCCGGGCTGGGAGTCCATTCGTTCTCTTGTGGCACACGCCAGTGCTAACGCTCCCGCCGATCGACCGTATACCCTTGCGCAGTTGGGCGTGCAGCTCGATGATGAGTACCGGTTGCGTACTACCAGCAAAGAGACTGCGGCGTTGTCTACTCGGGCCGGTGCGGTGCGAGCAAAAAGCAGAGGCGGTAAAGTGAACACTGGCCGTAAGCCTACACGGCAGAAGCAGCAGCCACAAATGCAAGGTGCAAGGGTGTTTAAGGGCGAGTGTTTCAATTGCGGTGGGCGTGGTCATCGTCATCAGCAATGCCCTACACCTAAGTCGAGACAGGTAGCTACCGCAGCACAAGCAGCTGAGGAGTCCGATGAGGCGGTTTCTGTCCTGGCGGCACACACTCGTGCTGGCCGTCACGCGATTGTGCTGGACTCCGGTGCGTCCCAACACATGACCACTCACGGCGACCTACTGCTTAACTACAAGCCGCTGTCTGACTGTAGACCTGTTCGCATCGCAGATGACTCGACCATTTTCGGTATTGGTGTGGGTGACTTGCCAGTTACCGTATCCTACAATGGTCGTAGTACACAACTTTACCTGACTAACTGTTTGCATGTGCCTAGACTGAGCTCAACTCTCTATTCTGTCAGAGCCAGCGACTCACGTGGAGTCTACACTCTCTTCAAGGACGGGAAGGCCCGTCTTTTCAACCGCAACGACCAGCAGATTGCCGTGGCTCTCATTCGTGCGGGCACTTATGTTCTGAGTGCTAAGCTGTCTGGTTCTGCGTCTGTGCATTGTGCTCCCAGAAAAGAGGTTGTGCCTGAAACTCAGTCGTGTGGCATCGCAGTTTCTACGTTCACGCAAAATGGATGCCCCTCTCAACAGACAGTAGGGGCCCGGAACGGTCAGGTATCGTATAATTTGTCCTTGAAGGCTGATCCAGAAGTTGTAGACGCCGTCTCCTCGGATCGCCGCAATCGGTCGCATGATGGTGGAGACCTGAAACAAAAACAACCCATCTCACTTGGTTCCGGATGTCCCTCACGAGTAGGGACCCCAGTCGGTCAGGTATCGTGTAATTACTTCTTGAAGGCTGATCCTGAAGTTGTAGACGCCGTCTCCTCGGATCGCCGCAATCGGTCGCATGATGGTGGAGACCTGAAACAAAAACAACCCATCTCACTTGGTCCCGGATGTCCCTCACGAGTAGGGACCCCAGTTGGTAAATCGGTTAGTCAAACTAATTTACCCAGTGCTCTCGTGTCCATTTCCGCTGACGTCTGGCACCGCCGGCTTGGCCACCTCGGTCGCTCTGATGTGCATCGTCTACTCGCCGGCTCAGTTGGTGGTTTGAAGCAGCTGTCAACGCGTGAGACTGTGTTTTGTGATGCCTGTGCCGAATCCAACATCAAACGCCAGCCATTTCCAAAGCGAAGTTACCGCCGTGCCAAACGACCCCTGCAATTACTACACACCGACGTATGCGGACCACTTACACCTCAGTCACTTAGTGGTAAACGCTACTTTGTTTCTCTTATTGATGACTTCACGCGCTATTCATTTGTGCAGTTTGTCAGTCAGAAGTCCGAAGTGTGTACTGTATTGCAAAAGCTATTGTTGCGCCTTGAAAATGAGCAAACTGCTAAAGTGGGCGCTATTCGCTCTGATCGGGGAGGCGAATATTTGGGGTCTAAGTTTGTTGCCTGGCTTGAGAGCAAAGGCATACGGCACGAGACTACGGTACCTGATGCTCCGCAACAGAATGGAGTCGCTGAGCGTTATAATGGCGTGTTGCTTAACAAAGTGCGAGCGATGCTCTCTGGTTCCGGTTTTCCAAAAACATTTTGGGCAGAGACTGCTATGTGCGCAAATTACCTACGCAATTTGTCACCTACTGTCGCACTGAAAGGCAAGACACCACATGAGTTATGGCATGGGACAAAACCCGACATCTCTCATTTGCGTACTTTTGGCTGTCTTACGTACGCACGTTCGCTCCAACACAAGTCTAAACTGGCACCGCGGGCAGAAAAGTGCTATTTTCTCGGCTACGCACAGGACACAAAAGGTTTTCGTGTTTGGTTTCCAGACAAACAGCGCGTGCTGATTCGCCGAGATCTGGCTTTCGATGAGACGCGATTTTTCTCTGAGTCGGCTGATCGTCTCGTACAGCAGGAGGAGGAGGAGTGTGTCGCTGTACCTTCGCTCCAGCCTGAAGCAGAAGTGTTTCCCAGGCAACCTGAAGTACCAGAAGTTGTTCAGCAACCAGTCGAAGAAGTTCAGCCTCAGCCAGTCCAAGTAGTTGCTCCGCAGGTTCCAGATCTAGCTCCTCAGCCAGTTGAGTTAGATAATCGGCCAGTTCCTCAGCCAGTTGAGCTAGATAATCGTCCAGTTCAGGAGGAGCGACCGCGACCGCAACCCGAGTCGCCTGTACAAGATTTCGTCGATGCAGTAGACCAACTACAGCAACCTGCCGTGCCAGATGAGCCTGTACGTGCGCAGACGGAACCACCAGCACTGCCTAGGCGCTCCGCAAGAACCAACAAAGGCCGCAGCCCAGTTAGGTATGGAGACTGGAAGTACTATGCAGCAAATCAGGCAGTACAAGTAGAAGAACTGTCTGAGCCGGCTAGTTGGGGCGAAGCGATGAGTGCAGATGAAAAGGCGCAGTGGTTAAAAGCAGCACAAAGCGAGTTCGAGTCGCTGCAACAATTCAAAACGTGGGACTTAGTGCCGAGGCCTAACAACAGAAAAGTGATCGGCGCAAAATGGGTGTTCAGACGGAAGGTAGACGAGTCAGGTGCTGTTAATCGCTACAAAGCGCGTTTGGTTGCAAAAGGATTCGCTCAAAAGTACGGAGTGGACTACTATGACGTTTTTGCTCCAGTCGTGCGCTGGGAAAGCGTGCGCGCGCTCTTAGCAGTGGCCGTCCTCAAAGGAATGGTTCTACACCAGTTAGACGTTGAAACAGCATTTCTTAACGGCGTTCTCGAAGAGGAGGTCTTTATGGAACAGCCTGAGGGGTTCCAGAACAAAGCGCACCCTGACTATGTATGTCGCCTCAAACGCAGTCTGTACGGATTACGCCAGAGCCCGCGTTGTTGGAACTCAGCACTGCACGATGCTCTTACAGACCTACAATTCAAACAAACAACAGGCGATAGGTGCATCTACACAGGCAAAGTCGATGGCGCACAAGTGTTGATTGGGGTCTACGTTGACGACTTGGTAGTGGCAAGCTCAAATACGCAAGCACTTGCGCACATCAAGAAGTTAGTGGCAGCGCGCTTTAAAATCAAGGACCTGGGTCCCATTCGCTACTTTTTGGGTGTACAAATACTACAGCAAGGAGATGAAGTTTGGATGGGGCAACCTGCCTTTGCTCGCAAAGTTTTGGAGCGGTTTTCTATGGCAGACGCAAACGCAGTCAAGCAGCCTATGAGTGTGGGAACTGAGCTACTTACAAGCGAGCCAGGAGCGCAAACTGTAGATCAAAAGCTGTATCAGTCAATGATAGGATCGCTCATGTACCTGTCCATTGCATCCAGGCCAGATCTCACTTTTGCGGTACACAAGCTTGCGCAGTACAGTTCCTCTCCATCCAGTGCACACCATCAAGCAGTGAAGCGCGTGTTTCGTTACCTGAAAGGAACGTTGGATTTGGGTCTCACTTTCAGACGTTCTGGTAGTCCTCAACTTACCGTTTTTGTGGATTCAGATTGGGCCGGCGACCCGACCACCAGAAAATCCACATCTGGCTACTTGTCCATGATGGCAGGAGCTCCTATTTCCTGGACCAGCCGTCGCCAAGACTTAGTAGCAAAATCCACGACCGAATCGGAATTCATTGCTCTCTCTGAGGCAGCTTGTGAAGTTCGGTGGCTTCGAGTTCTTCTTTCCGATGTTGGTCATCCTCAACTCAAGCCAACCCCTGTCTATGAGGACAACAAATCGGCAGCTGCCTTGGCCTTGAACCCATTGTCCCACCAGCGGACCAAGCACATCGACGTGAAGGTTCGTTTTGTGCAAAGCTATGTGTCCGCTGGTTACTTGGACGTGACGTACATACCCACCGATCAGCAGCTGGCTGATCCACTAACCAAACCTCTGCCACATCCCACCTTTCAACGTTTTGTCAGGGAGGTGGGCTTGGGGGCTTTTAAGAAAAGCTAACTTATTTTACTCGTTTCTCTGCCTTATTTGTTCTGTGTTCTTAGTGATACTGTTGTGTAATGAATGAATTATCTGCAAAATAATGTCTTCGTTTTTCTGTTCGCTTTTCTATGTGATTCATGTTATAGTATCATGCTTTGCTGTCAGTAACTAATTGGTCTTATTTCCAGATTCAATAATTCCGTCTTCTAGTTCTGTTGCCCATATTTTATGTAAGGTAGTTGCTGCGTTATCAAGGAGGAGTGTCGATAATAGTACAGTGTAACGTACAGTACAGTGTAATTTATGATAACGTCTCTAATATGTTTTATGTAAATTCAAGCATACGGCAGTGTATGTCGTCCTAACTGTGAAGTTACTGATATGCTCAATTTGTCTTTAATCAGTCTCTTGCATTCGCTGTTGCTCATAA